>VMDR010000086.1:379504-454347 GCA_007922815.1 Macrotus californicus | reverse complement strand
CATATATGACAAACCCACACCCAACATCATACTCAATGGGCAAATACTAAAAGTGTCTCCCTTAAATTAGAAACAAGACAGGGGTGTCCGCTTTCACCATTCTTATTTGACATAGTACTGGAAGCCTTAGCCACAGCAATCACACAGAAGAGGAAATAAAAGGCATATAAATTGGAAAGGAAGAAATAAAGCTCTCATTATTTGCAGATGACATGATACTGTATGTATAGAACCCTAAAGATTTCACACACAAAAATATAGAACTGATCAATGAATTTAGTAAAGTAGCAGGATACAAAATAAATATTCAGAAATCAGTTGTATTTCTATATACCAATAATGAACTATCAGAAGAGAAACTAAGAAAACAATCCCATTCACAATTGTTTCAAAAAGAATAAAAGATCTAGGAATAAATATAGCAAAGAATGTAAAAGACCTGTTTACAGAAAATTATAAGACATTGAAGAAAGAAACTGAAGAAGATAAAAGTTAGTGGGAGTGTATACCATGTTCATGGATAGGAAGGATTAACATCATTAAAATATCCATACAACCCAAAGCAATCTATACATTCAACACAATTCCCATCAATATACCAATGGCTTATTTCACTGAACTAGAACAAATATTTCAAAAAATTATGGAACCACAAAAAAAATGCCAAATAGCAACAGCCATCTTGAGAAAGAAGAGTAAAACTGGAGGAATCACACTACCTGGTATCACACTACACTACAAGGCTATAGTAATTAGAACTGCCTGGTACTGGCAAAAGACATAGAGATCAATAGAACAGAACAGAGAGCTCAGAAATAAACCCACGCCCTAATGGTCAAATAATAATTGACCAAAAAAGGCAAAAAACCATAAAACTGGGTAAATATAGTTTATTCAATAATGGTGCTGGGAAAGTTGAACAGATCAGTGCAAAAAAAATGACATTACACAAACTTCTTACACCATACATGATATTAAAGACTTAAATGTTAGACCTGAAACAATAAAAATCCCACATGAAAACATAGGCAGTAAAATCTCGAACGTTTCTCATAGTAATATTTTTTGATGTAACTCTTCAAGCACGGGAATCAAAAGAAAAAATAAACAAATGGGACTACATCAAACTAAAAAGGTTTTGCACAGCAAGTAATCAATCAACAAAATGGAAAGAGAACACATTGAATGGGAGAACATATTTGCCAATCATACATCTGATAAGGGGTTAATGTCTAAAATTTATAAAGAACTTATAAAGCTTAACACACAAAAAAAAAAAAAAAACCCCAAACAATCCTATTTAAAAATGGACAAAGGACTTGAATAGACACTTCTCTAGAGAGGACATACAGATGCCAGTGGACATGTGAAAAGATGCTCAACATCGCTAATCAGAGAAATACAAATAATTAAAACTGCAAGAAGATATCATCTGACACCCGTCAGAATGGCTATCACCAATAAATCCACAAATGAGTGCTGGCAAGGATGTGAAGAAAAAGGAACGCTCATTCGCTGTTGGTGGGAATGCAGACTGGCACAGCCACTGTGGAGAGCAGTATAGACGCCCTGGCTGGCATGGCTCAGTTGCTTGGGCATCACCCTGCAAACGAGAACACCGACAGTTTGATCCCGGGTCAGGCCGTGAGTCTGGGTTGCAGGTTCTATGCTTGGCACGTGTCAGAGCCCTTTTAGAAGACGGAAGGCAACCAATTGATGTCTCTCCTTCACATCCATCTTTTTCTCCCTCTCTTTCTCCCTTCCTTCCCCTCTCTCTATAATAAAAATTTCAGACAAAATAAGAAGAAAACAGTATGGAATTTTCTCAAAAATTAGAAATGAAGTAACTGCCTTATGACCCAGTGATTCCCTCCTGGGAATTTGACCAAAGAAACTAATCTGAAAAAATGTAACAGCCTTATGTTCATGGCAACGTTATTTACAGTCACCAAGATTAGGAAACAGCCCAAGTGCCCATCAGTAGAGGAGTGGATAAAAACGCTGTGGTACATTTACACAGTGAAATACTACTTGGCCATAAAAAAGAAGGAAGTCTTGCCAATTGCAACAACATAGACAGACCTAGAGAACCTTATGCTGAGTGAAATAAGACAGTCAGAGAAAGACAAGTACCACGTGATTTCACTCATAGGTGGAACTTAATGAACAAACTGAACGAACAAGCAAAATAGAGACAGACTCACAGATGAAGAGCAGGCTGACAGCTCTGGGCAGGGGAATCTAGGGAATAGCGGGATCGGGCAAAAAGGCAAAAGGACTCATGGACACGGACAAGGGTGAGGTGATTGCAGAGAGGAGGGGGTAGAAGAGGGCTAAATAGCAATGGAAAAGAAATACAGTAACATGTGTCCTGTATAGAGGTTCCTGGAAACACTTCCCCCCACTGTTCCCTCCCCCCTCCATAAAGGACACATGGACATAACCAAGGGGGAGGGTGGGAGCAAGGGAGGGAGGTGGGATTTTCTGGGGTGGGGGGGAGTGGTGGGGGGAAAATGCAGACAACTGTAATTGAACAACAATAAAGTAATAAAATCTTTTTAAAAAAGAAATACTATAACAATAAATAAGTGAATAAATAAAATACATAGTGATTTATAAGCAAGATGATGCATCTAAATTACACTCATTGCGTTATGCTTGTGACTGCAAATGCTTGGAAATGACCAAATTGTAACAATTTAACCTTGTTTTGTCCATGAAAACCATCGCTGAAGGGTGACATGTAAAGCACTGAGACAGTGCGATGCTATAAAACATGAGGCCGTTCTGCGCGTGCCGGTCTGACTGTTCAGGTGAGAGCCTGGGCTGAGTGAGGACACCTAGCACATGGGGACCTGGCGGTTCCTGCAGAAACAAAGGGAGGCAGGGACAGGAGGGACACTGGTGCTTCCACTCTTCACTCGTTACCTTTTGAAGTTTGTCCTTTGTGCATGACTAAACTGTTTTCATTGTCAAAGGGGAGCAGTTTCAGAAGGGAGCTGCAGGAGCGTGGCTGTGTTTGCCGTTTCCCCACAAGGACACAAGTGACTGCTGAGCAGGATATACAATGTGCACACATCCCACTGACGTCCTGAAACAAGCGTGTCCTTTGCTTTACCCTGACCAGCTCTTTCCCTCTGTCCCTCTTCACCTGAGCCCAAGTCACCATCCCCTGCCCCACAGGAGCCACCACCTAGGACCTGAAAAGCTCCCTCACAGGGAGGTGATGCCCCCAAACCCACAGGGTGAAACCCCCCACTCCATGAGGAAGGTCTGGGCCCAGGGTCGGGCCTCAGATGAGCAGGGCCCAGCAGCAGGAAGACGGGGCCTTTGTCCCCTGACGCACTCTCTGAGAGCATAACTCCTTGTCCTCTTTGACCATCACAAGGTAAACACCCAGGCAGATGGGAAACAGACACCACACCTGGGACCTTATCACCACTATCAACTTGAAACCAGTGTGGACACTCAGCACACACACGCGTGCTCTCATGAAGGGGCAGGAACAGGAGCATCAAAGGGGCTTTGAGGGCAATGGTGGCCTTGGCCCCAAACCAGCCAAAGGCACAGCCTCTCCCTCTCACTGCCCAGGAGTCTCCAAGCCTCCTCCCATCAAACCTATAAGTTCAGGCTGCCTGCACCCTCCTCACCACTTCATTCTTTCCTCCCATCCAACCCTGACCTCCAGGGACCCTCAGCCATGAGGACCCTCGCTCTCCTCACTGCCCTTCTCCTCTTGGCCTTCCAGGCCCGGGCTCAGACCCTGCAAGAGACAGATGACCAGGTTCCTGCCCAGGACCAGCCTGAGGCTGAGGACCAGGACCTACTTGCAGATGAGGACCAGGATATAGCCGTCTCCTTCACAGGAGAGGAACGCTTCACTCGACAGACTGTAGGTGAGACAACCGCCCACATGCTATTGGAATCTGCACCCCTATTACAGGGGCTTTTTGGAGGCTGTGTGGAATCTGGGCTCAAAAATGGAATATGTGGATGAAGAGGATGAGAAGAATGTACCCCCAAATAGGAAAGATGTTTGGCACAAGGCACAGGATATAAGTGTTTGTCATAACTAGCATGAGGGAAAATCACGATCCTGCATGAGCACTCAGAGCCAGGAAGAGTTCTTGGGATTTGTGACAAACACTGAATCCTTTCACCCGAACCAGGCAGCTACTGTGTACATTAAGTAGACTCGTCACCTCTCAGAAGGTCCCCATGAGGCCAGTTGAGCCTCTCCTCCCTGTCCTCGTCCCCCCTGAGCCTGACCCTTCTCTTCCCTCTGCAGGACTTGATTTAGCAAAGGCTGTAATAAGGAGATGCCACTGCCGACGACGGAGCCGCTGCCGACGCAACAAGGTCAACAAGGTGCTAGAGCGTCTCTCTGGGACCTGCAGAATCTTTGGCCGTCGGTACAAGCTTTGCTGTCGCTGAGTACTGGAATCCATGGTACTGCGGGATTCCACTGAAGACCTAGACAAGCAATAATCTCTGCACCTGTACCTTTTCTTCTTCTAGCTCCAAAATAAACCCAAGCATTAAACTCAATGTTTGGGGGGTGTTTTTTTCCCCATGAGGGTTATTTGTGCCGTTGAATTGTATAGGGAATTCTGTCCTGAATGGTCTGCATGAAGGTGAGCAGCCTTTGCATCTCACAATTTGTACATCACAAGGCAACAACAAGCAAGCAAAAATGAAAACAATTCTTAATTAAGATGATTTTTGCCTGCAAAAGCCAATCCATTCATAATGAAACTGAAAAAAAGAGAAGTTTCCATGGTGTGTCGAAATGTTTTGTTGCTGCCAGGAAAGGTGGATCCGATGGACCATGGTACTTGTTCTTTAAATTTAAGATATAGGTGGGCATCCATATGTACAGATATTTTCTCATGATAAGCGGGAGTTTTAGTTACATGCATGTTTCTCCTAGCTGAACCAACAAGATCGGGTGAACTGATGCTTCACTGTCCCACCAATGGAGAAAAGGAAGAACTACTCCTAAAATGAATAAATACCCTGACCAGCACCAGTGGTCTCAAATCATTACCAGAGAAAAGGGGAGGTGAGAAGCCAGTTGGTATAGGGTCATGCCCAATGACCTGTGCAGTAGATGCTCCCACTTTAGACCTCCAAAAGGTAGATTAAACCCATTTCCAGTGAAAGATTTGGCCTCAAGTGTCTCTCTCTTTAAAGAAATTGAGACTACTAGTTATAATAAACCTGTACTGATTTTAATAATATTCTACCAAGAAATAAACTACGCAGCAGAAAGAAAGTAGGAGCCCCTACCCTTTGCCACAGCATGGATGGACCTGGAGAGCATTATGCTCAGTGAGATAAGCCAGGTGGTGAGGGAGAAATACCATATGATCTCACCTGTAAGTGGAGCCTAATCAACAAAACAAACAAGCAAGCAAAATAGAACCAGAGACATTGAAATAAAGAACAAACTGACAGTAACCAGAGGGGAGTGGGGAGAAGGATAATGGGGGAAAATAGAGGAAGGGCCATCAACAAACATGTATAAAGGACACATGGACAAAGCCAAAGGGGCTAGTTTTGAGGGTGGGAGGCAGGGATGGGTGGGGTAGGGGGATGTGGTCAGGTGAAAATGGAGACAACTGCACTTGAACAATAAAAAAAATAAATTTGAAAAACAGAAATATGCTTTTCATAAGGCCAAGGACAGGCCCTGCAATCCTAGGCTGAAAGGTGGGCTCCTATATATCAGCTGAGATGCACAGGAGCCTGGTTTCTGGAACACAGGCATCTCTCGACCTTCCCTCTCCCATGTCCACGGGGGCCTCTGGCATCCATACGGCCACAACCCCAAGTTCTACCCTGAAACTGTGCTGTACTCATAGCAACTTTGAGTTTATCTTTGCCCTGTGGCCACTTCTATTTTGAGAAATTTTTACCCTGAAAAGACTGAGGATGCAGAACAGTTTTATTTTACTCCTTTACCATCAATCTCCTTGAGCCCCCACTGCATTTCCACGTCCAGGACACAAAAGCACTAATGCATGAAAGACAGAGCTTTATAAACTTTCATAGAAAAGACACAAAACTCAGAAATTACCAAAATATGTTTTAAAAACTACATAAAACTCCAAAGTCTCTGTGTCGACAAGAGGGAAATAAAAGAAAGAAATCACAAACTCTAGAATTGATCTGCAGTACTTGGGGAAAGGAGCAGATTTTCTGAATTTAAATATAAATCTAAAAATCCACAGAAATAAATTGGCCAACTTTCTACTTCCCAAAATAGATGCCAAAGAGAAAGAACCCTCCGAGAGAATAAACACCAGTACATGTTAACGATGAACACGCACTGCCCCTGACACCTGAGAGAAACGGAGCCGGGACTCCACTGAGGTTGCAATGTGTACCTGTCAGGTTGGGGAAGACCCAAAACTTCATGGTCCAGGGCTCAGACTGCTTTCAGCCACCACCAGGACCCAAGAATCCCAGCCACCAGTGGCTGGAGAAAGTCAGAAGCATGTTTTTCCTACGTCACAAACAATCTGATCGTGGGCAGCCCAGGAGGTGGATGACATGGCTCAGCCTTGACTTCAAGTGCGGGCATCTGTCTCGCACCTTCCTCCTCCACCGTCCACATCAAATCACTGTCCTCTTCACGGTCACAGAACAGTCACACATTTCAATGGCTCCCGTCCTCCAGGAAAAAATGGAAGAGAAATGTAAAACAATTACATAGCACAATTGTGAGGCAGGGGCAGTAATTGATTTAACTATTTAAACATGGCGCCCTTCCCAGGTTTATCGGAGCTCCATGCATTAGCCACTCCCAGCTGCAAGAGAGTCTGGGACATCAAGTGTGATTATCACATCAAAATAAATCGGTGCCCGGGTCACGAGCAGGAAAAAAGGATGACAAAATTGGGGACAATCACAGGCCCTTTTAAACACCTCCTACTGTGCATGGGACGCATCGGGCTCCTGTATTTCAGTGAGTGATCTGAGAACAGCAACTGCAGAGAATAATAAATTAGTGTTTGTTAAATATATAAAATGAGGTCTTTGTCCCCACAATCTAATTCTAGAAATTTGTCTCACAGACAGTCACAAATAAGCAAGATGATTTAGGTAAAAGAATAGTCATTGCATTTTTGTTTGTAACTGCAAACATTTAGAAATAACCAAATTGTCACAATTTAACAATGGCTTATTAATGAGAACATAGTTAAATGATGACATAGAAAATACTGGAATAGTATAATAGTATACACATAGTGAGGCTGTTCTGTACCTGCTGGTGTGACAGTGTTCGAGTCGAAGCGCGGGCTGAGTGAGGAAACACAGGACATGGGGACCTGGCAGTTCCTGCAGAAAGGATGGGGGGCAGGGGCAGGAGGGAGACTGGTATTTCCACTGTTCGCTCTTCTACCTGCTGAACTTGACCTTCAGGCATGAAATCTTTTCCTTTGAAAGACGACAAACTTGAGAAGGGAGCTGCAGGAACGTGGCTGTGTTGGCTGTTTCCCCACAAGCACACAAGTGACTGCTGAGCAGGGTGCACGATGTGCACACATCCCACTGACATCCTGAAACAAGCCTGTCCTTTGCTTTACTCTGACCAGTTCCTTCTCTCTGTCCCACCTCACTTGAGCCCAAGTCACTGTTCTCTCCCCCACAGAAGCCACCACCCAGGACCTAAAAGTCTCCCTCACAGGGCACTGATGCCCCGGAACCTACAGGGGGACCCCTACTTCATGGGATAGTCTTGGCCCAGGGTCGGGCCTCAGATTAGCAGGGCCTCAGATGAGCAGGGCCCAGCAGCAGAAAGATGGGGCCTTTGTCCCCTGACGCACTCACCAAGAGCATGGCTCCTTGTCCTCTTTGACCATCACAAGGTAAACACCCAGGCAGATGGGAAACAGACACCACACCTGGGCCCTTATCACCACTATCAACTTGAAACCAGTGTGGACACTCAGCACACACACGCATGCTCTCATGAAGGGGCAGGAACATCAAAGGGGCTTTGAGGGCGACGGTAGCCTTGGCCTCAGGCCACCCAGAGGCACAGCCTCTCCCACTCACTCCCCAGGAGTCTCTGAGCCTCCTCCCATCAAACCTATAAGTTCAGGCTGCCTGCACCCTCCCCACCACTTCATTCTTTCCTCCCACCCGACACTGACCTCCAGTGAGCCTCAGCCATGAGGACCCTCGCTCTCCTCACTGCCCTTCTCCTCTTGGCCTTCCAGGCCCGGGCTCAGACCCTGCAAGAGACAGCTGACCAGGTTCCTGCCCAGAACCAGCCTGAAGATGAGGATCAGGACGTGGCCATCTCCTTCACAGGAGAGGAGGAACGCCTTGCTCGAGGGGCTGCAGGTAAGACACCCGCCCACGTGCAATTGGGGTTGGCAGCCCATTACAGGGGCTTGTTGGAATGGACATGGAGTCAAGGCTGAGAATGGAGTCGTACCTCAGTGGCTGGAGGATAAGTACCCCAAGTTTGTGAGAAGCTTGAGGGGCAAGACACAGGATATAAGCATGTGGGTCATAGACCAGGATCAGAGAAAAATCGCAATCCTACATGACCACACAGAGCAAGATCACTTGTGATTTATGACAGAGTTGTCGATCCCTTCACCCAAACCAGGCAGATACTACCTGCAGTGAGTAGACCCGTTGCCTCTCAGAAGATCTCTGTCAGGCTGGCTGAGCCTCCTCCCTGTCCCCTCTTCACTGAACCTGACCCTACACTTCCCTCCGCAGGCCTTCAGAGAGCAACAAAAGAGGTCTGCTACTGCCGAGTCAAGTGCAGACTTACCATCTTCGGCAAGTTTTTTGAGCGTCCCTCTGGAAGGTGTACGGTCCATGGCCGCCGATACAAGCTTTGCTGTAAGTGAGCTCTGTGGACCGAGACCCACAGCACAGCCAGATCCCACTGAAGACCTGGACGAGCCTGTCGTGTTCACACCTGCACCTCTTCTCCATTCTCACTCCCCAATACACCTCAAGCATTCAACTTGTTGTTTGGCATTTTTCTTTTGCCTTTTCATATTTGTGTGGTTCCCTTTCTAGAGAATTCTGCCCTGAATGTCCTGTAGGAGCTGCACCCCCTACGGTTTTCCCTGAGCACCCTGCTCCCGCTGACAGCAGAGGACACAGAAACGTGCTGTGCGTTTCCCTTGGAGACCCGGGGAAAGGAGCTCTTGCTCCTGGTACCTAGGTGCTCATTTCCTTTCACGTCCCAAATGTGGCCCTGGCAGCCAGGTCTCTGCTTTGGAGCTGCTCTGATGTTTGACACATCAGGACTCTTCCAAGGCCAAAATTACCACCCAAGTCTTACGTCAAAATACAGACGCCCACCTGTGACTGTTTTAAAACGCAACCCTGCACTCGGGCTCTGCACGGGTCAAACCTCAAACGACACATTCAATACATCTCCTATTTCCCCCACGTTTTAACTCTGCCCGGGTTAATGTCCGTGTGGTTTATTCATGCTCACCCCATGTGACTGGGTTGGCAGCCCTAGGCTAGCATAGGTCTAGTTTCAGTGATCCCCAAGAAAAGGCCAGCCTTTTTGTGAAATCTCATTAAACTTCTAAGAGCGGGCGCCAGTCGATTGGGACTTAGGTCCATCCCCCAAGCGGTCAGGTTTAACACAGGCTCAAAACGTCCTGCATGTTGAGCAGAGTCCCCACCTTCCCATTTATTGTTGGTGGCCAGGTCAGACCCATCAGGCTTGGGAGACAAGAGGGTCACTCTGCTGAGATGTGCTGGGCGCACAGCACAAGGGCCTCGTCTCTAGTTTTCCTCTGCTGATTAACATAGAGCCACAGATCTGCCTTTTATCACAACGGGAAAATGGAGCCTCATTCACTATCTTATTTATGACAAGCCCCAGGAGGACCCATCCCTCCACGGTCAGCAAAGCCAGCTGCCCAAGCATCAGACACAGAAAGGAGAAAACGGGACAATCACAGTCTGTTTCAAATGCGTGTAGGGGTGCACATTCCTCCTTTGTTCCACCTTCCACAGCAGCAGCCTCTCCTCATTGCCAGAGCCCACACTCCCGGGCTCAGCACGCTGTCCAGGAAACGCCAGAGCCCCGGCTCATGCTCCCAGAGAGGCGACACGCACACTCTGACCCAGTCGATGACACACGTTTCTTTGTTCTTTGCATTGACTCTTCGGTCACTGACTCAGCACAAGGTATCGAGTCCCTGCTCTGGGCCAACAGCCAGCACGGTCACTGGCCCGGTCCCCTCACCCTGTGAGCATCAGGAAAGAAGTACTGCATCCTCCAGCGGCCTAACGCCCACTGCTCAGCCGGAGCTCACAGGGAAGTGTGCCTTTAAAACAAACTAGTCAAAAGCTGTGTGAGTTAAATGGTTAGAATGCAAAGCCTGGGTCCTTCCCCTGCTGGGACAGCTGTTGTGACCTCACCCCCAGATTGTGAGCAAAGCTGAGCTTGGGTTGAGGGGAAGAGCTGGGGAGAGTGGGAAGGGGAACAGGTAACCCTGGGGCTGGAGGAAGCATCCCACATCTTGATGGGGACATGGGTTCCCCAGGTGAACGTGTTTGTCAATACTCACCCACGTGGACACTAAAGATCTGGGCTCCTCCCACCACCTAAGCTACACTTCAATGAAAAACTGTCGGTACCAAGTGTCAGCTTTGTGAACAGTCCATTAGGTCTAGGAATTAAAAATGAGTAAGTAACTAGGCCAAACAGGGGAGGAGGGAGTGGAGAGGATCTGTGTTTGACCGGTCACCTAGTACTTCCGGGAGCTACGTAACATTCTGAAGTGTGCCATGAACACGAGGTCCGTGACTGCTCTGCTTTGCCTGGCAGGACACGCCCGCTGCCACAGAACTGCTCCACTCAGGCTGGGACCATTTGGGCATCTTTGCTTCCGCCGTCTCATGTGGGTCTCTCCTCAGGAGGACCATGGAGCAGGTGCCACTTCCTGCTCACCTGGGGCATGAACTCAGACCACTGATGGAGTCGTATGTCAGCTCTGGAACCCCGGGCGCTCCCTGAAAACAGAAACGGAGGAGAGAGTGGCATTGGTCTAGACTTGCCTGCCAGCCACAGCTAAAGGGAATGGCCTGCAGGGTGCCCAGGACTCCAGGGTGAGTGGGCAGGGCAGAGGTCGCAGGTTGTCCCATGACGCCCCTGAGGCCAACAAACCTGAATAAACAAACACAGGGGTGCCCTCTGCACCCCACTGTGCTTCACCACTTCCCCTGCGTGTGGTCGCCAGCCTATGAGAGAAGTGTCACTCTTCCTAGTTTAAACCCAGGGCTTGTGAAAGCAAGAGCAGAATGTTTTCCTGATGCAGCAAAGTCATCAAATGTGAAGAGGGCCCCAGGGTCCAGGCTTGAGACCAGAGCCCCCGGGACTGCAGAGCACCTGGGTATGACTGACAATCCCGCAAGACCTCAAACACTGTCCGTCTCAGGGCTTCAAATTGCTGGAAACCCACACATGAAGGCAAAGGAGAGCGCAACTTTTTTTTGCAAGGGAGGGCATCAAATGACAAAGAACACCTAAACCCAAGAAACACCTTGTGATGGCTAATCTATATGCCCACTTGGCTGGGCTACATGCCCAGATATTTCATCAGACATCATTCTGAATGGTTCTGTGGGAGTGTTTTTTGGATGAGATTGACCTTTGAGAAAATCAGATTACCCTCCATAATGTGGTTGGGCCTCGTCCAATCAGTTGAAGGCCTGACTAGAACAAAGACTGGCCACACAGAACAGGAAGGAGTCTGCTAGCAATTGGCCCCTGGACTTGAAACACAACATTGGCTCTTCCTTGAGTCTCCAGCCTGCTGGTCTACCCCCCAGGGCTTTTTTGGACTTGCCAAGGCTCCCTAGTCACATGAGCCAATTCCTGAAAATAAAGAAATTGGTTCTGTTTCTCTAGGGAACACCCAAATCTGAGCAAGTGATGGGGAGAAGGCTGGGGCACCCCCACTCACCCTCGCAGGGATGGGCTGTGGTTGTGTCAGCCCTGGAGCACCTCTATCGGGGCTCCCAAACCTTCTGACAGGCCCCCATGCAAGGCAGTTCTGGATCCAGCCCTTCCTAAAATTCAGCCACCAGCTGTCATTGAGGATGGGTTAGTGTGACATGGACCACGTGGCCCAGGACCCTGCACACACCTGACTCGCCCACAGACACGAGGAGAAACCTATAGAAGTGAAGAAAACACTGGGAGAAGGCAGCGGCCCAGGCTGCGTCAGGGAGGCGGGGGTCACCAGAGGAAGGGGAGTCAGCCCAGGAGGCAGAGAGGACTGAGGGGGACCTCGTGAGGCAGGACTCGTGGGCACTGCAAGTGACTCAGGGAAGAGCCCCACAGGCCTCTTGAGCACTGTGGGATCCAGCCATCAATGCCAGTGTCGCCCTGAGGCCTGGCTGGCTGGAGGCTGCGTGGTTCCCTGTGCTCCTTTCAAAGACTGTCGTCAGAAAGTCCCATCCCCTGAGTTCACCTGAGCAGAGTGAATGATCCCCCTTCTCTGAGAGCTGGCCTCCTGCCTCGGGTAGATGAGTGACATGACTGAGGTGACACAGGTAACTGCCCTGTGCAAACCTTGAAAAAAAATAGAGAGACCTACAAAGAAAAGCTCCTGGTTGCTAAATGGGGTGGGGGCGGAGCAGAGCCAAGCAGGCATTTCTGCACGGGGCCTCTAACGCAAACAGCATTTCCCAGCGTGGCCGGCACTGGATTGCCTGCCTGCACTGTGTTCCTGCCGGCTAAACAACGCTTGTGAGGGGGTTCCAGGGATCCTATTTCAACCAATAGGACTGAGGCTTCCTCCTCCAATCAGAGCTGCCCAGCTCTGACCAATCAGAGCAACTCCATTCTGACCAATCAGGACAATGCCTTTGGGATCAATCAAACTACAAAGATTTGGGGTACTTATTTGCATGAAGATGAACCAATCAGGAAGCAGGGGGACTTCTGTTTGTTTGTTTTTTTAAGATTTTACTTACTCATTTTTTTTGAGAGAGTGAGAGGGGAAGGGAGGGAGAAAAAGATGAGAGAGAGAGGGGAAGGGAGGGAGAAAGAGAGGGAGAGAAACATCAGTGTGTAGCTGCCTCTCGCGCGGCCCCTACTGGGGACCTGGCCGGCAACCCAAGCATGTGCTGGGACTAGGAATCAAACCAGCGATCCTTTGGTTCTCAATCCACTCAGAACCAGCACTCAATCCACTGAGCCACAGCAGCCAGGGTAGGACTTCTCTTCTCATAAACCAGCTTCCCTCTGGCTCAGGAAGTGCTCTTTCCCACTCCACCAAAGCCTAAGGACATCTCCCCGGTGGGAGCTGAAACTTGAATATGACTCCCCAGAGCCATGCTGGCTTCCCAGTCCTGCTGTGTCAGTCTGCACTGAATAGTTTCCTTCTTCACCTCACCCCACACTGGGGATTCCTGCTGGCATTGACGTGGCACCAACCACCACCAGTTGGCACCGGGAACCAGCCCACCCACGGGCAGTGTGGGATTGTCACTGTTCATCCCATTTTTCCTGCACAAGCCGAGACAGGCTGAGGAGAAGATGTAGAAGGAGAGGCGAGGGGCAGCAAGGGGGGTGGGGGCAGCTAGAGCAATGGATGCTGGCCCCCAGAACCTACTCACCACCTTGTTTTTGAGAAACATGCAATTTAAAATTATGAGAGAACTTCAAAGAATCTTCAAGGGACCTTCAGCTTGAGCTAAAGTCCTGGTCATCACATTGAAGGCTTGTTCTGCATGGGGGCAAGAGAACCTCTCAGAGGTGAGGGCAACTATTCACCCAGGCATATTCAAGCTACAGCAGACCAATGAAAAAACAGAACACCTTTGTTTACAAGCTTCAAGAAAGTTTGGACCAAATCTCAGCAGATGAAAATGGAGAGCAAACTCAGTGATTCCCAAGCAGGCACCCTTAAGAATCTCTGGCTGGCAGAGGGGGCAGGTCAGTGTAGGATATTCCTATTCATGAAAAAGGGGCTGGAAGGGGGGTGGGATTGGCTGGGGTGGGGGGGAATGGAGGGGGGAAAATGCAGACAACTGTAAATGAAAAACAATAAAGTAGTTAAAAAATAAAAATAAATAAATAAATAAAACAAGGGGCTGGAGGTGTGAAAGGCTGGAGAACCATGAGAGCTGGGCCAGCCCGCTGGTGGACGGGTGTGGGCAGCTCTCTGTCCCACCACCAGAGGGCGACAGTGTGTCTCTGCCTGTGTCCAGGCCTTGTCCCAGGGAGGACAGCTTACTTGCTACAGAAATTGTCCCTTCTGTGCACCATGCCAGGAGTGCTGAGATTTTTACCACCATCCCCACTAAAGAGAAAACAGTCTAGGAGAAAACCAGGGAATGCAAGTCCCTAGGAAAACTGGAGCCTAAGGGTGCTGCCACATGGGCCGGGCAGCACCACCCTATCTCTCTTGCCAGCAGGACCCCGGCTCTGCCCACCATTCGCCCCTGGCAGCCACGTCCTCCAGAGCAGAGCTTCCCCAGCACTCTGGGGTGAAAAACATTTAGTGTGTGTGTGCGTGCATATGCCTGCCAGTCCACTGTATCTAAAGACATAAGTAGTCTCATTTTAATTAGATTGAGCACACATAAAATTACATTTCCATCAACAGAATCAGGACAGACATGCCGCAGAAGGAAAGGAAGAGCATCCCTACCCACATTGCTCATTAGAAGTGTGTTTGGAGGCGTTGGACACCGACGGCTGCTGATGCGTTTGGAATGGCCGTCCGTCCTCAGCCTGGGTCACACAGAGAGTGTGAGTGAAACAGTGATTAGCCAGAAGAAAGGCCTGCGACTGACCTTGAGTGACCACCAACTCTCTCCAGAGTGAACGTTTTCTTTTTGCTGGGTCATGGGTCCCGGGTGGATTGATGAGGATATCGCAGGCAGGGGACACTACGTGTGTAAAGTACTCCTGTGCTTTGTCTCAATAACACGTGTAGGACTTTCTCACGGGTGTGCAAGGAGAAGCGTTAAAAACCAGCAAACCCGTAGGGGGTAGTGGGGGAGTGCAGGGGAAGGGTCAAGGAACATGTGTAAAGGACCCGTGGAAAAGGACAATGGGGGGAGGGGAGGAAAGGAAGGATTGACTGTTAGGAGGTGGGCAGGGCAAGGGAGAGTAATGGGGAAGAAATGGGGACAACTGTAACAGAACGATAATTTGTTTTTAAATGAGCAAACCCCTCACCAAACTCAGCAACTTTCAAGCAAGAGGAAGAAAGTGAGGCTGTGTATTTAGGTTTTGTCTTCTGCCCTTCCTCAGGTCCCACAAGTGACGGTTCAATTCCAATTCCCTTTCGACTTGGGGCCTGCGTTTCCGATGCACAGATCTGACCAGAAGGAATATCCAATCCCAGGGCCAGCCCTGCATCCCAGGCCGCTCGGGGACAGCTCTGCGGCAATGCACAGCTGATTCTCAAAATGGGTCATCGCCATCTGGGCAGCTCTGCTCTCCCGAGTGTTCGGCTTCCCTCTTGCCCTCTGTTCCCACGGCTTCCTGCCTGAGAGCATTACTACCATTAGAAGCACTGCCCACCCCAGGAAAGAGGACCATTCTGGCTGGTCTGCCAGAAGTCTTAACATGTGGTGACCAAACTTGTTTTTTAACCCACAGAAAAGTCCGGCACGTGTGGGTTGAACGTTTCTGAGGCTTCCTCTTGAGGACCACTTCAATTCACACGCCGGAACGGCTGTCTGTGGCCATCTTCGAGATTCTCAGATCATGAACGTCACGATCTGAAGGTGTCTGCATCAGCCTCTCGGCAGCCGCTCCCCCAGGGAGGCCGTGTGAGTTTTCCTAAAGGGTGGGGGCCACGTTTCCTTTCCGGTAGAAAGAACAGAGGTTTCTGCCACTTGGGAGAGGACGATGTCACACCTCAGTGACTGAAAAGGAATGCCATGACAGTCTTCCACTAAGAAAAAATTAGTTTAATTTTTTAAATATAATGTTTTTCACTCTGAAAAATAATATCAAGTTGGCGCTTTTCTCAGATGGATCTGAAGTAAAAACCTCATACCTTATAGAATCGATTCCAGAACTCGGGGCTATTCCTTCATTAAATAAGGTTTCTTGGAAGCTTCCCAGGCTGGTTGTCTGTTGTTTTTATTCTGGTAACAAGAAAGTTTTGAGCCATAATCACCATTTTGCTTTTCTATCACCCTGCATGAATTCCAGCAGACACTCCTCTTCACCAAGCCAAGCTTTCTAAATCACTCTCATGTTTATCTGCACAGAAACACGGGCGGCGAGCTTCGCCACATTCTCTAAGGTGTACTGAATGCCTGGCCCCATGGCCAAAAATATATGTCACTGAACGGGGACCACGGAACATGGACCATCAAACATGGGTCCATGAGCAGGGAGGGACCACGGAGCATGGATCATGAAACATGGGTCCGTGAGCATGGACCATAGAACATGAACTATAAAACATGGGTCCATGATCATAGACCATAGACATGAACCATGAAACATGGCAGGTCATCAGGGCTGGACTGGTGCAGATGGGGGGGCACTGAAGGGGCTATCCCCTGTGTGGCTCAGCCCAGATCACAGAACCCTCCCCATCTCCCCAGAGTCACAGCCTCTACGTCGCCACCACTTCCCAAACCTCACATGGGCTCCCCACATTGACAAAGTGGTACCCGGGCCCACACAGGAAGGGCACGGGCATGGTGGTACAGGGGCCCCTGGCAGCCAGCACCCCCTGCTCACACAGGACAAATTAAAAGAACAGGCCTTCCAACACCTAAAAGTTGTGTCTGGCTTTTTAAGAGGAATGTAGGGCACATTCCTTAAAACAGAAAGGCCTGTGAATTGCCCTGACAACACAGCTGACCTCACTCGGCACAACTCACCCTGGGGTGGGCGCGTGGAACCCGATTGTTGACCTGAACTTACAGAGAACATCGCGCTCACCTCCCGGGGCCCTTATCTCACTCGGTGGCAGCCAGGCCTTGTTTACTGCCCCTGCCACCTGCAGGTTTCAGCTGTCCCAGGCTGAACGCCCAGCGGCAGCACAGCCTGGCATACACATGGGGCTTGGCGACTGTTTGCCAGATGAGTCAGAGAAAAGAAACGCATGTGCAGTCGGCTCCTGGACCTGGCCCTCTGATAAGATCTGCCCACACCACACCCGTGGCTCCCACGGATTGTTAGTGAGCATGCAGTCCTGGCACCAAGGCATGCCTCCACTCAGACGGCATGCAACAGGGCCCTAACACGTGGGACGGGAAAGTGAATTACATTATTCTCCCACAGGGTTTCTCGGCCTCAGCGCTGTTGACACTGCAGGCCTGGCAGTCCTTTGTCACGGGAGCTGGTCTGTGCACTGCAGAAGTCTCAGCAGCATCCATGGCCTCTGGGGACTAGCTGCCAGTAATACCACTAGCAGTTGTGGCAAAAATGTCTCTGGAACTGGCCAGATGTCCCCTGGGAGGCAGAACAGACCCCAGCTGAAAACCGCTATGCTAACCCAGCATAAGAAGGCAGTCAGCGTACCCAGAAAGGAACGCTGGAAGCTGATTTACAGAGCACCATTCCAGCAGGACATGTCCTGAAACAACTTCAAACTTCCCAGAGAATGAGAACAGCCACATTCCTGGGAAGCTCGGGACAGGGATCGCGGGAAGGGCTTTGCAGGTGCTAGCTGGCTACTCTGTCCGCCACCCACACTGTGGCTTCTCATCTTCAAGATGAGGAGGCTGAGGGGCAGCCAGCCCCAGGTCGTAGACCTGGGGGGCTGGGCAGCTGGCCCCTGCTGTCATTCCTGCCCCCCAGTCTGTGCCCACAGGTTCTTGTAATCAGCACGTTTCTGCAGCTAAAACAGAAAAGCATCCAGCGCAGCATCAAAGTGAATGAATGGAGAGAAGTCTCCTCCACCTGCCCTTCTGAAAACTCAGAGCTCTTCCCTTCAGCATAAGGAGTATTTTCTACCCTCCACCCCGGAAGGTCCCACTTCCTCCATGGGCACTAAAATGATGATAGCTCTCGCTCTGACCCAAACTGGGAAATAAATAAACGTTCACCTGCAGGAGGGACTTCCTGTCCACCGACGTGGTGACCACCCAAGTCAATGGCCCATCCAGGGACTCAAATGCTCCGTTAGGTGAGACCCCCAGTTTAATTACCATAATTTACACTAATGCTTATGGACAACTTAGAACCTATTGCTCCAATAAAAATATAGTCTGACAGGATAAAGACAGCATGAACTTTGTAGTCAAACAGCCTCAGTCTGAATCCTAGCCCCACTGTGCTCCTGGGGGCCCCAGAAAACCTGCTGTGCAGCTCCGGGCCACTCAGGTGTAGCTGGGCGGCACCATCTGCCCTGCTGGGTTGTTGTAAGGGATCTGCAAAAGCAGGTGGCATAGTACTGGGGAGAATGTGGAGTCACCAGGACCCTTGTGCACTGTTGGTGGTGAACCTGAGCATCCTTATGACTTCAGATTGGGTGTTAAATCCTAGCTCTGGAAATCATCTTTCTCTGTCTATTCCCCATAGAGACCCAGCCTGTCTCTCCAACTCCAACAACCCCCGAAGCAGCAGAATATGGTCCTGCACAGGGTCCGGACCTCTGGCAGACTAATGGTCACAACTTGGCCTAAGTGATGTGTCAGCTCCTGAGCCCTAAGGTGGAATGACCCCCTAGCTACGTGCCCAGGAGACAGGACAGAGAGACACCAGAGCAGACCTCAGCACTGTCCCAGAGACCTGAAGAAATGATTCCTCACCTTTACCTCACCTCTAGCCCATCAGCCCCAACAGGACCTCCAGCCCCCAACCCACAGTGTCTGTGATTTTGTCTCATACAAGGAGTTCGGGCTTTTGAGCATTAGCTTTCCGTTGTCCGGTATGGAGCCACTCATCAGTACAACGGCCAATATTTCTCCACCACAGGTCTCTGTGTTAGAGTCTGGCTCTGCCAGCTCTGGGTTCTCCTTGTTCTAGAAGAGCAGGAACATAAAATGGTGCAGCCACTGTGGAAAACAGCATGGACATTCCTCAAAAAGGAACGTGGAGTTACCATACGATCCAGCAGTTTCATTTTTGGATAGTACCTGAAATCATTGATGGTAGGCTCATGAACAAATATTTACAGACCCATAGTCATAGCAACATTATTCCCAAGGTCAAAAGCAACCCAAGTCTCCATCAGTAGATGAGTGGGTAAACTTGAGGCTTTTTCTGAAAGTTCCTCAGCCAGTCAGTAGCAACGAGATCTCCTAGGAGAGGACACAGACACAAACCCCACAAGCCTGTCGTCCTCCCTGCACCCCACAAGTTGACAAGTTGTGGGTTTCATCAGAGTGAGGTCTGTTTAAACACGCTACCTGGGGCTTTTGAGGAATGTCTCTTTGACTTTTCGTCTGGCTGGGGCAGCTTTCAGGGCACTTTCTCATTAACATGGGCTCTTTGCCCTCTAAAAGTTCCCAGGTTTGTAGCTAGTTATGCAACACAGCGAACTGCCCGCCGTCTCTGGCTCTCGTTTAATTTGGGCCTGCATCTGCCCGCAGCCTCCAGGCTGGTAGCCCCTGCTATGGACACGTCCGTTGCAGCAACCCTGCTTGAGGCTTGAGTTTTGGCAAGAACAGACCTTTGTCAGAAGGTGCCTTTCCCAAAGAAGTGAACTACTCACAAGATATTGACTGTTTATCAAAGATGTGCAGGGCCCTCAAAACCGGACGCAGATCGGCAACACGAGAAAAGAGGAACTCACTCAAGTCTGTATCGGGTGAATTGCAGGCAAAGTCTGACAGCAAGTCCTTGCCCTGGTTTTTCCGGCCTCAAGAGGACTTTGAGAAATTTAGTCTGGAGATTCCTTATGAAAAACTCCGACAAAATAGATTTGAGAGAGATCCTATGGTTAGTACTGTTCTTGCTTCTCCTGTGTAAACAGCATGCCAAGTTTCTTGAAACTAGACTTACTTTGCAAATTAATTTGGATATTTTTGGTAAAAAGAGAGTTATTTTAGAGAGGAAAGTGGAGCTTCCATAATCTGAGTACACCTTAGTGGATATTAGATTCTAGTGCTGGTCACTGTCTTTTGAGGTTTTGCTCCTACCTGTACTGGACTGGATCCTGAATTCTTCTCATTCCCACCCCCACCCCAATGGCAGGCCAACTCTCCAAACCAGCACGTCCAGTTTCACTCCCATCCTTTGACCTGGAGTCGTTGGACACTAAAGCTGCCTTTTCCCAAAGCCATACAAGCTAAAGTGGGACAACTTGATGGAAACCTCAGAGGAATCACCGCACGACTCATCTGTGGGCCGTCTTCAGGCTGCAGGAAAACTAGAGACGCTCCAGCCGCACACCAGGAGAGGCCATCAGAGTGCCCCCGGGGACCTTCGCTGCGCCTGAGGAGGCTGAGAGCTGGGCATCCGGAGTTCTCCCTGCCCGTCTGGCTGCAGGACTCAGCAACGGGACCAGGGTGCGCTCCAGCCATTAGCCATCGTGTCTCGTCCCCATAGAGGTAGATGCCTCTTACCGAACACCCGATCGCTCGCTCCAAGGCCTCACTCTGGGGGCACCTGTGTCACCAAGAGACAACAGTTTAAGTGAACTGACCAACCCTCAGGACTGAGCCAGGGGTCTCAAACGGATACACAGTCACAAGGCCTTAATTGGCCCTTTCCTGATGCTTCAGCTGGAAGGTGAGCACAAATGCAGAGCTGGTTGGTTGTCAGACCCATCCATGGCCAGTGAGTCTCTAACCCATACCCCACCCCCAGGGATGTGAGGGACCCAAGAGAGGCTCTGCCCCCACCCCAGCAATGAGGGACATTAAAATGTTTGGTTTGATCTGCGATGTTTTCTGAAAGACAAACCGTGATCAAAGGGGGAAAGGAGGGGCACACTCGAACCACACTGCTGTGATTACTGACGTTATGAAGGTTGCGGATGAGGAAATGATTCTGTTCTTACTGAAACGATCCTGGGAACTCAAAGGCTTGACCTTTCCCGTCCTGCGTCAATGCCCAGATAGAGCATCAGTTCATTGTGTGATGCATGACCCTTCCAGATGACCCTCGGATTACCCCTGAAGGACTCACGTTGCCAGGCCACCTGACACCCATTATCCAGGTCATCAAATGTGACCAAACCTGGCGTCCACCACCCAGGCTCCTCTCAAGTTCATGCTACAAGTCCAAAAATTCAGAAGGGCTGCCTGAGGATGCAAAACCCTGCCTTAGAGTGAAAGCGTGCATGCCTCAACAGTGGCCCCAGAACCCTCCTTTGCACACGTCCCTCTGGGCCAAACCCCCCCTCCCACTGGCAGTGCCCCCGCAGGTGTGGGCTGGCCAGGACCATGGGCTTGGCCCAGCTGGAGGTGACGAGAATGGGGGTAGGAGCAAGGTGACACAAGAGAGCAGGGTCCTACCAGTCTGTCTAGCTTTTTCCAGAAGCACACGTTCTGAGGACCAGAGGAGAACAGGAGGGCCACCTGGAGAAAGATACAGCAGACTCAGCTTACCTTAATCTGGAAAAAAGTGCCTAGACAGAAACCCTCCCGGAGCCAGCTTCCCCCAGCACACCGGCCCTTCCTGGTGCCCTGTGTGGGGAAGCTGAGCAAAACTGCTAGATGAGCGGCCGAGTGAGCCTATCCACAGTGCATGCAGACGTGGCCCAGCGCCAAGAAACTCTCCACGACATATGTCAAGTGACGAAGCCATTCACTGATAAGGTGTTACCGGAGCACGTTTGTGAGGAAAAGAAGAAAAAGATGGAAATGTGTTTGCACATTCACATATGTAAATGCAGACAAAAAAAACCCGAGACCTAAAAAGAAAGTCACTAAACATTAACAGTATTTACCTCTGGGGAAAAGGAGGAGTCTAGATGGGAGGGCAGCGAATAAAATCCCACCCGAGCTCATTCCACCCATTTTTATTCTGTTTGATCTTTGTCTATGCGTAGCATCATGTGTTACTGTATAATTCTAATGTACAAAAGTGACTTTTGACATGCTGGGCTCAGCTGTTTAACTACATGCTCATGGTCGGAAATTCCATGATCATACACAGACAAACAAAAAGTCTATGGCAGTATTTGCATTTGATACGTAACCATATTTGTTTGTGCAATGAGAATACATCAGAGTTATCCGAAGCCAGGAATGGGATCAGGCCACGTCCTGAGATCCACTCCGGCTCCCGTCTCTGACCCCAGAGGGCAGAGCCTTTCGTCCTGAAATGGGGGTGCTCAGAGCCTGGCATAGAACAGGGGCAATGGGCCTCGACTCCGGAGAATGATGCTGAATGTGTGGCGGGGCCACATCACGTACAGGTGATGAGCCAAAGTCGAGGCAGGTGCAGTCCCACCTTCCAGGGAATGAGGAAGCCAGGTACCTGCACAAGTGAGAAAAACACCCTCAGCACTCACGAGGTGCCAAGTTCTTCTCTAATTCTGAAAGAACATGTAATTCTCCCAGCAATCTGAGACGGCCGGCACAGTTATCATCACCATTTTACAACTGGGGAAACTGAGCCATAGGAAGTAAGTTGCCCCAGACAGGTCCCTTGGGGTGGGTAACAGGATTTTAACCTCCGAAGCCTGCAGGCGCACACGCTGTACCACACTGCCGGGTCCCGTTCCCCAGTCGGGCTGGGCGAAGACTGTGCTTGGTCCCCTGTCGGAGAGTCCAGCTTGGTTTCCCAGAATGCCGTCAGCTTGGGGCAGCAGCTACTCGTGGGGACGACACTGCAGCTCGCTGTGATGAGATAGCCTGGCTCGGAGTCAGCATCTGCACAGTGGTGGAAATGATTTACCAAGGGGCGGAGACCCAGACTTAGTGTTTAGCACCCAGCCAGGCCTTCCACGGGCTTGACAAACAGCAGGGAAGCTTTGGGGGACGGTGGGGGTACCCAGGGAGGGAGTGAATCCCCCTTCTTCCTGCTAACACGGCTGTTTCTACACCATTCTGAACATTTCACTCTTGATTCTGTTAAAAACAAAACCGGCCTTGGCGCTGAAAGCTGTTCAAGGAAGTTGGATGTTGAAGTCCACAGGTGGAGGTGGGGTGGGATTGTGCAGAGGCAGGTGGTCTCGGCCTGGTCCTGGTGCCCAGCACGGAGGGGCTGGCCGGCCCAGGAGCTGTCTGTGGCAGTGTGAGCTCCGTGGGTCGAGAGCAAACTCCACCTCCACATTGCCACCCTGGTGGGAGCTGCAGAAGCCACACGTACATAAGATGCAGGACAGCTCAGACCATGTGGCCTTGAGTGAGTTGCGGTCCTTCGGGAACGTGTTAAAAGGACAGATCCCAGAGCCCCTCTCTTGGCGATTCTGGTTCAGGGGCTGTCGGGTGAAGGTGCCCAGCGACTCTGATGGGCTGCCCGCTTTGGAAACTGGTCCTTCAACACAAACAAACCATAAGGCCCTTCAAAAACAGCCAAATCATGACAGACAAAACAGGCTTGGAAAATACTTTTAAAGACTAAAGAGAGATTAGAGTTTTGGGCATGAACCTTCCAATACATGAACCCTGTTTGGATTTGGGGTTTTTAAAAAGTTGTAAATAAATTTGGGGGTAACTAGAAAAATTTGAATTTGAGCTGCATAATATTATTCTTTCACTGTTAAATATCTTAGGTGCAATGAGAGTAGGTTGTTCTTTTTTAGGGGGTGAGGAGGCTGTTCTATGTTCTGATGGTGGTGGTGGTCCCACAAATCTATACGTGTATTCACATTACAGGATGATAACTGTTAAATAAAATTTAAAATTACTTTTAAAAACCCATAAAACTCCCCTTTCTTTTACTGTACGGGAAGCCAAGGGTGGCCGGCAGCCCGTGGCTTTGTCTGAAGTTGCCCACAGCCAGAGCCCCTGAGTCAGCCCTGGCCTCTCACCCTGTCCCGGGCTTCCTGCTTTCCCCAGGGCAGCCCAGGCTTTCCCAGGCCTGGATGACTGACAGACAGCTCCAGACTCCCTAGGAGTGTGAGGAGCTCTCCTTGCTGGAAAGTCGGTGGGTGCAGTGGGTTACAGCAAGAAGTGGTTGGGGGGGCATCGCTGATGGGAATAGAGAATAGTTCACAGGAAGCTGGTTTTTCTTCTTTAGGGTCTAGCCTCTCTCCTGCTCCACACCCAACAGGGATTGGGCGAATGAATCATCAACCCCTTCAGTTTCTGAAATGTTTCCAGCTGCCTTTGTTTTCAACGCTGCTAACACTAAAAGTCACCCCGGCAGGCACTTAGCATGGGGCAGAGAAACGCAGGTCCCATAACTCAGGAGCTCAGAGAATCCCACGCAGGCTCGGATTCTGAGATTCTGGGAAATGAAGGCTAAGCTCTGGGCAGCACAGCTCCCCTTGGACTCACAGGAGAATCCAGGCCCCGGTGCTGGGCAAGGTGCCAACCAGGCCGGTGACCCCAGTCGGCCCCTTTCACCTTTTGTCCTGTGACCCTGAACACCGCCCTTCACTCTCCAGTTACTTTCTGCACCTGATGTTTCTGTGAAACATCTGATCAGGGGAGGGGCCCGGGGGGAAGTGTTTAATGGGTACCGGTGTCACCTTGGAGAGATGACACGTTCGGAGAGGGGTGAGCTCAACCGCACTGCACCACACATCAAAGAGGGTTAAGTTGGTGAATTGTGTTACTTACGGGTATCTTACCACAACACTCAAAAACGAATCATTTTTTCAAAAGCGTCCCACCGTAGCTGCAACACAGACATGCCCCCAGTGCATTATCTAAAGGAAGTGGGTCCAATGTGACTGAAAGATGCCTGAAAGCACAGCAGGGAGGAGGCGCACTGCTGGGACCACCACTCACACCACGCTCACTGTGCTCTGCCCGTCCCAGTGCCACCCAGGGAAACGGGGACAGTGGTGCTCTCATGGTTACACAAAGAACTAAACAAGAGTGCTACGAATGGGCCCTTTCTGGGAGCCCACCGTCTGTCAGTCACTTCCGAGGCATAAACGTATTAACCCTGCCAACCCTCTGGCGTTTCGACTGCTTCCCTTTCCTACTTAACAGAAGGGCAGCTAAATGCCATGTCCAAGTTGACCCTTCCAGGGGAAGCCTAGAACTGAAATCCAGTCTTCCTAACTTGGGAGCTGATTCAGCTCCTTGGGTGGCCTCTCCGAGTTCTAGGGAATGGGTGCATGCACAGGGTGAAAGTCGCCACGTGGTGCCCGGCGTGAAGGGGTGCTCAGTCGGCCTGTGCCCCTCTTTCTCCTCTGTCCTGGCACAGAGGAACCAGCCCCCACATATAGAACTGAGATGGACTCTCCGGAGAGCACCCGACTGGGGCCTGAAACTGGCTCAGGCCCACATGAAAGGAATGTGTCCCCTTTGAACTTGAGCAGGAGGGACCCCGTGACAGGTGCACACCCGCCCCACTCCACTCTTCTCTCCCCACTGCACCCAGGTCTCATGCTCCACTGAACATTTGACCCAAGCAGCTCTTGCCTCTGGGCAGCACCAGCAATGCGGCCGGGGAGATGTGACCTAGAGACCAGCCGGCCAAGGACGTGACCTAGACAGACGGTAGTCAAGGTCTGGTGCAAGCAAGAGAACAAGGAGTGTCGGAAATCATGCCCGCCATTGCCAGGCCCTGGGCTGCCTCAAAACAAAGCATGAACCTAATGGTCGAGTAGAGCGAAAATGTACCGAGTGGACGCAGGCAAGAGCACCTCGCTGCCTGCCCCTTCCCGGAGGCAAATGCTGTTCACAGGGGGTGCTTTTCTCCTTAGCCTCTCAGCTTTTCTCTGCACCATGTATGTGAGTGTGCACACACACTTAGCCTGTGAGGAGGGACTGACCCCTGTTGTCCCATTGTAAAATATGTCACTGGTTGCTGCCCTCTGGGTGGGCCCTGTGGCCTGGCGTCTGCTTTCAGACACAGCAAAGGACACAGAAGGGAGCTGCAACCTCCCAGAATGGGGACGTTGCCCAGCTGCAGGGAGGGGGTGGCAGGAGCAGTAGCTGCCAGGATGGAGGGCCAGCAGCAATGGCATCAACGAGGACATGAGGGGTCACCCCAGCATGTGTCTCGGTCGGCTGCGGCTGCTGTAATCGGTGCCACAGCCTGGTGGCTTCCCAGCCAGCAGGGATTTCTCACAGCTCTGGAGGCTGGAGGCCCCAGAGAGGTGCTGGTGGACTCGGTGTGGGGTAAGAGCCTCTTCCACACGTGCAGACAGCGCCTCCTCCCACCGCTGAGAAGCCTCCTCTCTTTCCTTCTACAGCCCTGAGGGCTCGTCCCACCCCCCCCTCGTCCCACCCCCCCCCTTAGAACCTCAGGGAGGTTTAATCACCTCCTCTTGGACCCCATCCACAAATCCAGGCACATCAGGCCATTGACAGTGGAAAGAAGGAGATTCTAACCCTGTGGCTCAGCCCAGCTCAGAACCCGGGCCTCCTGACTTCTAGGGGCCACACTCAAAGCCCGGGTCTGGGAAACTAGTTGGGAACTTCCTGAGAACACAGGACTAGCAGAAAAAAAGAAAGGCTGGATCTGAAAAGATGCTCCAAGTCACAGGCCACCCAGGAAGTGCAGATCAAAACAGCAACGAGACGCCACTACACTGCCATCAGAGTGGCCAAAATCCAGACACGGACAGCCCCAAGTGCTGGCGAGGACGGGGAGCAATAAGAATCCTCGTTCATTGCTGGGGGAGTGCTCAATGGCGCAGCCACTGTGGAAGACAGCTGGGCAGCTGCTTCCCAAACTCAACGTGCCATTATCGTGTGATACAGCAATCGTGCTCCTCAGCATTTGCCCAAAGGCGTGGAAAACCGTGTCCACACAAACCTGCACGTGGTTGTCTACAGCAGCTTTCCTCTTAATTGCCACAATTTAGAAACAATGAAGACGCCCTTCGGTGGCTGAATGGGTGGACCAGCTGTGGTCTGTCCACACAGGGGGTTATCTTCAGAGCCGCCGTGTCACAGAAAGTGAAGAAGGAACCTCTAATGCACAGTATTGAGCGAAAGAAGACAAATTTAAAAGGCAGTGTGATTCCAGCTCTGTGACATCCTGCAAAAGGCGAATCTATGAAGACAGTGACAGGTCAGCGGTTGCTGAGGAGTTTAGGTGACAAGGAGTGAACAGGCAGAGCACAGGGGATTTTGAGGACAGAGTATCTACTCTGTGTGACACTGTAATGATGGACACATGTCACTATATGTTTGTCCAAATGCACACAATGTGCAACACAAGAGTGATCCTGATGGCAACTGTGATGATGCCACGTCAGTGCAGGTTCATCCGTTGTGACAAACGTCCCATCTGGTGGGGGATGTTGACGGTGGGAGGCTGTGGATGGTGGGGCGGGGGCAGGAGGTACGTGGAAAATCTCAGTACCTTCCCCTAAATTTTGCTGCGCATCTAAAACTGCCTTTAAAAAAATTAAGTCTTGATCAAATTTTAAGTTGATAGAAGTAGTTTGTAGTTTGAAAATGATTTGAGAGACATACTCATTAAAAAGGAAGGGAGGGAGGAAGGAAGGAAGGAAGGAAAGGAGGGAAAAAGAGAGATCGGAAGGCAGGCAGGCTGGTGCTGGCCGCCCCAGGAGAAAGCACCACAGCCAAGGAGAGCTGCTTCCCGGTAGGTTAAAGGAAACAGCTGGCTGTCTGTACCGGGGAAGGGGTGAAGTTTGAGCCTGTCTTGCGGAAGCACAGTTCAGCTAAAGAGGCTGACTCAGGCTTCCAGGTGGGTGGCCCCTGGCTGTTGGCTGCCCTGAGGCCACTTCACAGGCTCTCTGGGCCTTTCCACGGAGGGGACCTCCGCAGGGGCCACCCTTTCCAGGAACTCCATCGGAACTGCCCAGCAAGGGGGAAAAAAGAGTTGCAGGATGAGCCAGCTTCAGGTTACCAAGCTGCAAGATAAATCCAGCTTGGGGGGCGGGGGAGGGGGGGTTGGGGGGGGAGTTGGGGGGCAGGATGAAAGACGGTGAAAGGATTAATCAAAGAACATTTATGCACAACCCACAGACACAGACAAAGATCAGCTTGGGGTAGGGAGAGGGTGGGGCTGGGTGAGGGAAGGGGAGGAAGGGGAGAGACCTGGGAAGGACTGTCACAGCTTAAACAATCATAAAAAATACATAAACAAATAAATCCAGCTGCAGCTGGACGGGAACTCGCAGACTGCTGGGAGAAAGGACTCGGGGGTCACTTATCAGAGTTTCCCTCTGAGGATTGCGACATCAGCTTCATGATTGTGCAACCCTCTCACCCTATAAATACGGAGGCGCTGCAGCCTCAGGAAGCTGTCAGCTCAGCCTCCAAGGAGCCGCGCCTCCTCCTGCTGCCCCGGCCCAGCCTGGTAGCCACCATGAAGGTTTTGTACTTGCTGTTGCTGCCTCTCTGCCTCCTCTTCTCCCAGATAACCCCAGGTGAGCTCTGGGGCTATGGAAGCTGTGAGGACAGCTGGCTCGTGCACCCTGAGGGAGCCAGACAGCACTTCCAAGGTTGAGGGGCTGAGTGGCTGCCATGGGCTGGGAAGGAGCCTATGGGGAGCATATGCTGGCTGATCTTCCCTGAGCCCTGGGGCCTCCCAGCTGCAGGACTGACAGGCTCATGCCTTGCTGCCCGACCATCTCCAAGGGCTCCATGACCTCCGTATTTGGCAGGAACATGGGGCCAGACCCAGGTGGCTGCCAGCACCTCCCAGCTCCATCAGGTCTTGGGCACCTAGAAAAGATGCCCTGTTGGGGGATCACCTACTCCACCTGCAAGACGGCCCCTCACATAGGGTGGCCAGCCTCCTATTCAGCTGACGAGGTTGTAGGCTGCCAGCCCTGGGTCACCGGGTGGGGCCTCCCAGGTGCCCTGCTGCAAGCAGGTGCCGCCCACCCCTCCCACAGGGCCAGCTCACTAGTGCCTTTGACTCACCTGTGTGCAGGTGGTCAAGACCCACGAGCGGTCTGAGACCCTCCTTGAGGAGCCCATTCACATGCTCCCGGCTGGGACATCTCCCCAGTGCACGCTCTTGGTCCAGCCGGACGCTCTCAGCTCCTCTGGGTCCAAGCAGCCAAGAAGTCCCTCATGTAAGAGAAGGCAGGGCCTTCGGGAGAAATCAGGGAGCACGTTTCATCCCAGCCCGGGCGCTCGCCCCCTCGGGGCCTTGAGCAAGTCCCACTTTCTGGGTGTCAGTTTCCTCCCCTGCAGAAGATCTGCAGGGGAAGATAGGAAGGTGCCTCCAATGCACCCCAGCTCTGCAGTGTCTCCAAAGGTTCCCATGTGCTCTTCTCCAGGCCAGCGCTTGACCAGACAGATAAGCTTCATTCATTCCAGTTATGCCTCAGTTTCCCCATCTGAAAACGGGAACAAAAGTATTCTAACGCAGCCTTTTTAATGTTTGTGGCTGGAACCCATCAGAGAGTTGGAGAAATCAACTTAGCTGCAGTCAGTTTTTTTCAAAGCTGTGTTTCTACTCTGTTCTGCCGGGCAAGCACGTGTAAGTGTGTAAGTGTGTGCGCTGTTCTAGTGTGTGCGGATTTGGGTTGTGTGCATGTGCATGTGCTGAGTAGCTGTGCACCGTCAGGAAGTTGGAATGCCCCTTTGTGAGCATGAAGAGGTCTTCTCCTCTCTTACATCTAAACAGGGTTATGAGCATCCCATTCAAGGCATAGGAAATGCAAGTGTTTCCGAGGGTGCAGAGGAGTAGCCGGGCTGACCGATCAGTCATTGAAAAACACTGGCTGACAATGGGGAGCACTTAGTAAATATGGGGTGAGCTCGAATACTGCCATGGGCCCAGGGGGGCTCCGCTCTGTCCTTTCACAGCATGTCTGCACAGACCTACCAGGCCGGGGGTTCTCCGTATGGGGACCAGGACACCTCAGGAAGGCATGTCCCTTGGAGGTGGTGGCTGGTCTGGAAGGGGGAGAGCTGTGCCCACTGCCACCCCCGGGCTGAGGCTGGGTGGGTGGGGACGGAGGGCGGGGGTTGGGGGGTACTTGGATCACCTCGGAGGCTCCACGGGCCAGACATTACCTATGCTGCCACCGCTGTGTGACGTGTTTAGGTCATAGCCTGGCCACAGGAAAGGCCATTCGTAACACAAATATCCTCCGCCAAGATTTTCTGTGTTTTCTGGACATAGTTTTTTGAGGGGAGGAGGGGACAGTTCTCCCCACCCCACGTCCTGTCTTCTGCTGCAGGGCTCCCACAGACTCTCTGCCTTACTTTCCAGGCACTTGCGTGGGGCGTCTGCTGCATCTGTTACTGCCACGGCCATGGTGGTGTGGTTTCTCTGGTGGCTGCTGCCTGTGTCCTACCCGCTGCCCACTGGCTCCGAGCACTGCTGTGTGTGGTCAGCATGATCCCAGGTCCAAGTTCAGTGCAGCGGGGAGGGGGTGCTGCCCCAGGCCTGCTGGCTCCCACCTCGCCCCCTCATTCACTTGAGCCCTTACATGGGATCAGTCCACTCCTTTTCTGGAAGGGACCTTAGAGCTCATTAGGCCAACTCAGTGAGTTCACAGGTGGGGAAACCGCGGCACACAGGAGTCAGGATGAACGAGAGTCAGGTGGTCACAGCAAGAAATCATGACACCCTCCGTCGGCAGTCTTCATTTCTGACAAGAGTTGCCCACATTTGTCTCATACAAATGGCCTTCCCGTGAGGACAGGTGATGTCAAAACCACACAGTGACTCAGGTCCCTGAATCGGCAAGTCCAGAGCCCTGCCGAGGTGTTTGGAAATCAAGATAGTTTGAAGTGGCCCACTCACTGCACCCGCAGACGTGTGGTTCACTGCTCCTTTGCCCCGGCGCTGTCCCGGGACCGCGGAGAGTCAGGGACACAGCCGCGTGACTTGGAATTCTAGAAGCAGAGCCCAGCAAGAAACCCGCCTGTATAACAGATGCCTCCCTATGCTCGTGGCGAGGGCAGGGTGCGGAGGGCAGGTGTGACTGCAGGAGGTGACCCAGCCACGAGAGGCCAGGACAGCTTTTTGAGGAAGCTAAGAAGTGAAGGGAAAGTGGGAGTTGTTTGGGTGTTCATGGTATTTTAAGAAAATAAAATAATTCCTTCTCAGCATTTAAAACTCAGGGTATGTCACAGAAAACTTAGATTTTTATCTTATCTTACAAACACGTAAAATGTAGCAACAGTGAGCTGCAGCAGATAGCGGCCGCTGGTCCAGCCAGCCTGCTCCCTGCTCACCCCCCGTCCCCCACCACCTCTCCCCAGCCCACGTCACAGATGTATGGCGGCTGCTGACCGCTGTGGGTAACTGAGGTTACGGCCCTGAATTAGGTGAGTGAGAGACAGCAAGCGGGCCAGGGGGACAGGGACAACCCAGACAGAAAGGGCAACAGGTGGGAAAAACCAGAGATGATGAGTAAAAACAATAGCCCTGACTTTTAATGTGCACTTCATAGCACCCCAATGGAGAACGAACCATCTCTATCTCCCTTTTGGGGATAAATAACTTGGCCAAAGTCACATGACTGGTCACAGGTGAGCAAGGACTGAGACCCAGGCCATCAGCTCCCATGCAGGCCTGCCCGCCTCTTAGACCCCGAGTGTACCGGAAGCTGAGTGGAGTTGTGGGCCAGGCCAGGTGAGGTCTTGGGAGACCCCTGGGTTCAGGTGAGCCTGGAAAGGCTTGCACCCTGGAAGGGTGACAGAACCAGAGATGGCACAAGAAGCTGCTTGGAGGCTGAGCAGATGAGAGCACAGGGAGGGGGCGGCAAGGACAGCCCTCCCCTAACAGAGCCAGCCCCTCCAGCGGTGCTTCTCCCAGGTGACCAGCAGCTTGGCCGACCGTGCAAAATTAGCCAGACCCAAGATAAAGGCACCGATCATCCCTCCATATTCTCCTCTTCTTCCCTACGGACACCATGTGCATCCTGGGAGTCTGGGCCTCAGTTTCCTCATCTGGAAAACGAGAACATTAGGCCAAACAACTCCCAGCTCCAGCATTCCATGACCCTCCATCTCCACCCACCTGCCCACACCTGAGTGTCTCACTCTGCCATCCCCACCCCAGCCTGCTGGCCCGAATTCCTTGCACCTGTCAGGCCTCTGGCAACAGCGGCAGGAATGTGCCTGCGGTGTAACCTCTGGACCCCACGGGAAGAACATGCTCCCTCTGGCTGTCCCAGGCTGGCAGAGGGAGCTGATTCACCACACGTGGGGAAGAAAGAGTCCGAACCCACAGCAGACGCAGCAAACCACCTGTGGGTGTAATCTCACCCAGTGTCCCCAGCATCTCTGCTGGGCAGGGACTCCTCTGAGTGGTCATTCCCATTTTAGATTTTATCCCCATGCCATTGACTAGTTTTTAATCATGAATCTCAGACAGGTTGACTCTTCAGATACCCAGCCCTCACTCTGAATCCCACATTCTGGCCCCTCACTTTCTGAGGCCCTCTGGATACACCACTGGCCCCACAGAGTTTTGTCAGGAACCAGCCAGACAGGACCTGAGTGCAAGCTTGCAGGCTTTTGTGAACCTAGCAAGAAGCATTGCTGACCACCCCGCGACCAGCACGAGGCTCCCGGTGGGCAAGGACTTCAGGGCTACTCAGCAGGGAGGGCCTTGGACCTTGGTTATGTCCCAGTCTGTAGGTTCGACTTTTGTCCCCAAAGACCTTTAAAGGAGTCATAGGAATGCAGTGTGACCCTCTCCGGCCTCTGCTGTGTGCCGGGACAGCCTGGCTCCTAAGGTAGCAAGCAGCCTCTGCCTCAGTGACCACAGTGGGAGGGGACCACACTCGTAGGCAGCAATTCCCCCACGTCACTGCCAAACAACCACCTTGTCCTGACCAGGGACAGAGCCTCAGCTGACTTGCCAAGGCCCAGAGGGCTCCGACAAGCTGATTCCGCACCCCTGCCCCGCCCCGGTCCATGTGCAGACCCCTACAGCAGGCGTCGCAAACATCCGGTCGCACGCTTTGCTCCCGTACATGTGTGTCTGTGCTTGCTCCTCCCACGTGCCACTCCATGGGTCACATCAGCCCTGTCCCAGCCCTGACCTCCTCCAGGTCTCTGCTCTTTAAAGTCCTGGGAGGAGATAGGGGCGTGGGTCCTGGCAGTGGTTGAGTTTGGCCTTCTCAACCCCAACACCCATGTCACCTAAGCTATTCACTTCCACCTCCGCCCGGCAGTCTTTTTGAGCAAGAAACTTACCAGTTCGTCGACAGCTCTCTCAGTCTCCCTTCTCACATTGTTCCGTGTGGTTCCGTTGTTCTCACTGTATATTGGGAAGCAGCCTTAGCGGCCACGTTTGAGAGTGGGATGGCAGAGAGCAAGGTGGCAGCCTGATCGCCACGCTCCTGTCCCCTCCCTGGCTCGTCCCCTGAAAGGCTCTTCTCCCGCCTCTTTTCTATCAAGTCCAAAGACCACGCTCTGTGTTTCCAATATGTCTTCTTGGTAGTCTTCCTCACCTGCTGCCGACCCTGGACCGTCACCCTCCGACCTGTGCAGGCTATGGTTGAGATTGGTAGCATGGAAAGGGGACTGTTCCCCCTTCCTGAACCCTTATTTTTCAATGACTCTAAAACCCAGCCCGCCTGTGCTCGCTGCCGGAACCCCTCTTCCTGCCTCTCGCTGCCGTCCCTGACTGGCCCTCTGGCCCATATTTCCTAGTTAGTTCCCTGCTACCTCATCACTGCCATCCATCAGTCACCCAACACATGTCATTACGCTTGACTAGAAAAATAGTTGGTATGGCAGCTGTACCTGGGCAGGAGCTTTTTTTTTTGCACCTTGGCAAGATTGTTGAGTGGCCTCCTTAACATAAACAGGAAAGACTCCCTCTTCTCGCTGTAAGCATAGAAACTTGGACATCCTTTGTAAAGGGCCTATTTGTCCTCGGCCCAGATTTTCTATCAGAGTATCTATCTTTTCTTAATGACGTGTAGTAGTTCTTCACACAGTGTGTGCACCAGCCCTTTGTCAGTCATGGGCACCACAAACAGCCTCCTTCTAGCTTGCGATTCTCACTGTCTAATGGAAACTCTCCTTAGGGGTTTGTATCACTATTTTCATGAGGCTCATAAATGCGTCATGGCTTTTGCTTTAGGGTTCAGTTTCTTTCTGCACCTTAAGATATCTTTTTTAACTCAGAGGCATGAAGAAAATCTTAAATATTGTCTTCTGTGAGCTTATTGTTGTGTCTTTTACATGTAGGCTTATAAAGGGGTGTGTGTGTGTGTGTGTGTGTGTGTGTGTGTGCTCAGATGAGGCTGAAAGTTTTTTTAATATGAACATCCACTCGTCCCAGGGCCAGCTCTGGAGAGCCCCTGTTATCCTCCAGCAACTCTCCATCTGTGCCTGGGTCTCTGCATTCTCTGTCCTGCTCCATCTGTATCTGTTGTCCTGGGGCCTTCACCACTCAGTCTAATTACCGCGGCTCTATAATTAGTCTTGAAATCCAGTAAAGCGAGTCTTTCCACCTTCTTCCCCAAGAGTGCCTTGGTTATTCTTGGCCCTTTACATTTCCATATAAGTTTTAAGTTCTCTTGGCAAGTTTCACTGAAAGAATTTCATGGGATTGTCACAGTATTGGGTTAAATCTGTGGATTAATTTGAGGAAGATGAACATTTTAAGAATAATTAATCTTCCAATGCTTAAACAGCATTTTCACTTATTTAGGTCTTCTTTAACTTAACAAAAATATTTTATTCCATATACATAGAGGTATTGCACACACTTTCTTAGATTCATAAGTAGAAATTGGCTATTTTATGCTATTCTATATGGTGTTTTATTTTAATTTTATTTTTTCTATTGGCTGCTAGCATACAGAAGTAAAATTATTTTTTTTTCCTTTTTTTGTCTACTGATCTCCTATAGCAGACTTGCTAAATTTGCCCATTAATTCCTTTTGGGCTGTCTACATAAAATCGCGATGCCTGTAAATACAGAGAATTTCACTTCTTCCTCCACAACACTCACCCACTTTATTGATCTATTTCTGTCTCGTTCCCCTGGCTAGCAACTCAAGGACAGTGTCAGATGAATTGGCAACAGCAGCTATGCTGGTCCTGTGGCCAGTCTCCGATGGAAAGCTCCCAGTTTCGGCCTTTAAGCACACTATTTGTTGTAGCATCCGTAAACGTTCTGTATCACATCAAGGAAGTTTCCTCTAGCTCCTTATTTGCTAAGAGTTTTTTATCATAAGTCAATGTTGAATTTTCTCCAGGGTTTTTCTGCATCTATGCAGAAGACCGTATGACTTTTTCCCCTTTATTCTTAATAGGCATTGACTGATTTTCAAATGTCAAATGAAACAGTCAGAGGTTAAAGGAGACCTGAACCTGGTTTTACTTTGTTTACTGAGCATCTGTTTAGGATCGTTGCCACTGCTGATCAGGGACATTGACCTGTGGTGCTCCCTTCCTTTCCTGTCATGACTAATCTCGTTAGATATTTGTATCAGACCACGCTGGCATCGCATCGCAAACTGGTGAGTGTCTCCCTTTTTTACTCTGAGAAGCAGTTCATGCAGACGCTGTTCCTCACTTGTTCCCTGGTAGAGTTTGCTGGTGAAGCCATCTTGGCCTAGGATGTGGTTTCTAGACTCAGTTTCTCTAACAGTTATGGGGCTATTTAGAGTTTGTCCTTCTCATTTCTTTATTTTAGTGAGTTGTATTTTTCTGAGAATGTCTCTATCTCAACTAAACTTTCAAGTTTGTCCAAGTGAATACTCTATTTTTCTATAGAACTATATACATAGAAAATTATGACTACTGCAACTGACTATTCCCATTTGTAACATGCTGCCCCTGCCTCCATTCTGTCTACTCCCAAATCTTGACCCAGTAACTCCTTAGTTCTCTGACCAAATGTGAAAACCAGTGCTCCAGAAGTTCTCAAGCCCTTCCTGCACGTTAAATTTACTGAGGGATTTCTTTTAAAAGGCCAGTCCATAGGCTGCGCCCCAGGGCAACTATATCGACATGCAAACGAGCATCACAGCCGATTTTCACGTGTGTGCAGCACAAAGAGCCTCGGGTCTGGGCTGCGGCGCCCCCACCTGGGCACTGCCGACACTGGGCCCAGACAGCTCTGCTCTGAGGGCTGTCCTGGGCCCTGCAGTTATCTAGCTGCATCTCTGCCTCTACCCACCTAGCACCTCCCACACCCTCACAGGTGTGACAGCCAACAACGTCCCCAAACATTGCCAAATGTCTAGTCACCTGACACCCACACTTCTAGGTTGGATGATGTGGCTGCAACAGGGCTATGGGCTGAATAAGAGAATAGTTTCAATCAGCACAAAGAATGTGTTCCCAACAAGCAGAGATACATCCCATTAGAATGCCCCGGTTTTCGGGGAGGGGGCGGGCTATTATATCAGCCAGCTGGGGCAGCCATGAGGAAATACTCCCACGTGGGTCCCTCAAACAACAAAGATTTATTTTCTTACAGTTCTGCAGGCTGAAGTTCAGGTTCAGGGTGCAGGCAGGGGAGCTTTCTTCTGAGACCTCCCTCCTCGGCTTGCAGTCGGCCGCCTTTGCTGTGGCTCCACAAGGCCTGTCCTGTGTGCGCACGTGTCCCCTGCATCTCTGTGTGTGTCCAAGTCTCCTCTTCTTACCAGGATACCCATCGTGTTGGATTAGGAATGACTCATAGGACCTTACTTAACCTCAATCACCTCTTCAAAGGCCTGGTCTCCAAATGCAGCCACATTGGGAGGCACTGGTTGGTTAGGACTTCAACATATGAATCAGGCAGGGCTGAGGGAGGGCACAATTCAATCCATAACACCTATCGGTGCAAAAGAAAGGCTCGAGAGCTGCTTAGCCAAGACACTGTCGGGCTGCTTTGTTCTCATCTGCCTACAGTTGACAGACAGACGATGCGTCTGGAGACCTTATCATCAGGAGAGTCTGAGATCCTGGAAAGAAGGCAGAGTAAATCCCTGCTGATGGAAACAATGAAAAGCTTTATGGGCTGTCTGTCCTGCTTCACCAAATGCCCTAAAGTCCCATGGGCTGCCAGCCCTGAGTCTGACATGTGTTCTTTCCCTCCTTCCAGGTGCGGGCCTTTTGAGTCTGTTCCACCAGTACCCGGAATATGCGTGCGTCAAAAAGGGAGGGACCTGCAACTTCTCGCCCTGCCCGCGCTTCACCAAGATTGAGGGCACCTGCTACCAGGGGAGAGCCAAGTGCTGCATCTGAGCCGGGGCCGCCGGCCCTGCCGCCCGAGTTCTCTGTAAGTGTTGTTTTAGTGAAAGAAAAAGTCCTTTTTTTCTCTTAAACATCCCTCCTTGGGACCACAATGAATCTTGTGTCTCCTTTCGGAAGAGGTGAGGAGAGCAGGGGGGTTAGGAGTGAGACGCGCCAGCGCAGAGCCTGTGAGCTCAGGACTGGGATGGTGACAAGGGCCGCAGCCACTGTCATCTCCTCGTCGTTTCATTACCAAACCAACATGTGAGCAATGCAGGGAGTCCACACGCCATCAAGGATACGTGACGAGGGGACAGACGACACCGCTTCAGGCCCCGTTGGGTCGAGCAGCAGCTCACCCCGAATTCAGTGCTCACGGCAGCAGCCTGGTGGTCCCTCTGCACAGCCAGAACCGCCATCCCGCCCCCTCCCTGGGCCTGGGGCCGTGGGTTGGTCAAGCTTAGCATCTGAGCACTTCCAGTCTGACCATAAAACAATTCCTCTTCAGTTTTGCTCTCTAGGCCTCACATCTGGGCTCCCAGGGGACGATTTCTGACTCTTCCGCAATCGCTTAACCTACTCACAAGTCTCTTAAAAGCACCTGCTGTGAGCCCCGCCCCCGACGCAGCACCCCGAGCCTGGGTTCACCTGTTGCTGGAGAGACGGTCCACCTTCCCTTTCTCCCAATAAATGTTTTGCAGCTGATGAAGCATCCGTTGTCTCTGATCGGCTACGGGCCCACCCGTTAGTTCTCCCCACGTCGCTAGCGTGTAAAGGCACCAGTGGAAGTCCACTGCCGGAAAAACCAGCGCCCCCGGGGGCGGCCTAGACACAGCGCCCCTCTTCCGTGAGGGAGCGCTGGTTTCGGCTGAGAACTGCGTTCGCGGTGGCCCGTCCACAGCGTGGGATTGCAGGACGGAGACGCTAGGAAATGCTAGGGGTGCCAGGTGGGGACTGGAAACCTAGGGGGACACTTTGTAAAGTGTGCGATGGACTGACCCCTGCGCTGTACACCTGAAACTAATACAGAATACTACTGAATGTAAACTGTCTCTGAAAAAAATGTTTTTGAAAATATAATAAAAGTTGTTTAAATTTTTTTAAAAACCCACTAAGGAATCCTCCAGGACCACTCTGCCTTGAGAAGAGACTGCAGGGACACGGCCAACCCCTAGAGGCTGAGTGAAAGGCAGATTCCTGGCCACAGAGCCTCCCACCCGGCCACCTGACTTTGGGGGGGCCTGACTTCTGGGGGCAGGGGAAAGCCCCCGAGGTGTGTTCCCCTCACATGCTTCACTTTACCAGGTGGCTTCGGTTCACAAGGTCATGGTGATGTGGCTGCCCTGCCAGGGCTCTTCAAGGACATTTTCATGAACCCTCAGCCACCAAGATGTCACTGCCTATGTCAGGGACACGGTGGTAGGATACCAACAGCACTGTCCCCAGAAACGGGCTCATAACCGGAAAGACTAGAGGACCCTTGTCCCAGGGCTCATGTCACTTGACACTCGTCACTCCCGGGGCAGCCCTTCCTCACCACAAGTTTTTAGGGGCTGCAGTGGGTATGTCTGTTGCCTTATCTGGCCCCGCCCCCAGCCCCTCCTGTCTCTGTCCTCCACCCAAAGCTCAAGCCTACAGCCTGCGGAGCCCCCACCCTGCCCAGTCCTCCCAGGATTGAGGCCCTCACGCCCTCTCACTCCACCCCCTCAGCAGGAGCCACCCCACTTCTCCCCGGGGATGGCCTCCCATCACTTAACAATCGACTGTCCCCAGGACACACCTCCACTCCCTGGCACCCCACCCTCTCTGTGTCAGCCTGAAACACAAAGGCATCGCCTGGCCCCTCCCGGAAGGAGCTTGGCTTGTGAACGAAGGACTTTGTGTAGAGCTGTCCGAGACCCACTTCATTCTCGCCTGGGCACCAGGCCCCTGTCCGCGGTTCCTACGACAGCACCCAGTTAGATGAAGGAGCCAGCGTGAGCAGGCGTGGGGTGCATTTCCAGGTCCCCCCCTTGGTGACTGTGGCCCTCCTTAGGGCGTCACTGAATCCCCTGCCTGCCAGTCCTTGCACACGCTGACTGCCCTGGGTCCCCTACAGTGGTCACAGCCCCCACAGTGGTAGTTGCCCGTGGAGCATTGGGACCTAACGTGACATGCTGTCTTGTCCAATAAGCTGATCATTGACTGAGAACTCGGAGCATCCCCACTGTGACGGCGACTCCAAGCAGACTCTCTTCTGACCCACAAAGTGTGGCTGGTTTGAACCACTGCAGGCTCTGGCCTCCTGGCCCCCGACCCAGATTGCAGACCTTAGTCACACGTCACCTCCCGGACGCATTACCCCTTGAGCTTCCCCCTCACAGCCACGCAGCGACCGGGCTCATTGGTGTGTGTTCCCTGACTGGCAAGAAAATGGGCTCAGGAAGGGCAAACCCGCTGGAAGCCGAGGGAGCCCCTCCCCTAGGCTGGTGGCATCCCTGTGTCAGGCTAGAGTTCAAGTTCGGTGCTTCGTGACTGGCCCAGCCACTCTGCTCTGTGAACCAGGGTACAGTGTGGGCAGAGCCTTCTTGCCACCCAGGCATCCAAACCCTACCTGGGGACAGGGGTCCTCTGAGCAGCCACCCTTTCACCACCTTCTCCCCACAAAGGCTGTTCCTGCCTCTGCCTTGGCCACACTTTCCAACCCGGTTTCTCCCCTGTGCCCGCATTCACTGAGTTCATCTCCTTCGCTTTGTGCCCAGTGAGCCTGTCTCCCCTCAGATCCACTCTCTCCAGCCACTGGGATGTCTGCTGCCCACGTCCAGGACCCGCCACCAGAGTAGGTCACACTGGGGCCAGGTGGACATGCAGATTTCCAGGCTGCACAGATCTGGGGCTTTGGACAAGCACCTTACCTTCCCTGCCCCTTGGCTTTCTCAAGAACATGGCAAGAGTAGAACGAATTTGCCCTGGGGTGATGTGGGGGTTCAGAGGATGCATGAGTACCACTGACACTCACAGTGATGGACCCCGGGGGCTGGACCTCACTTTTGGAGCAGCCGTGGGCAGGACAATGGCTAGTCAGTGACACGGAGCCCGAAGGCCACCCGCTGCTCATGGCTCCCGTAGCACCTCATCTGCCTGTCAGCTTGTGGCACTGCCAAGCTGGTTTTTCTGCTTTTGAGGGTGGAAGAGCCTCCATCCGTGACTCAGGGCTGACTCAGAATCCATGTACCCTAGAGGAGCCGCCTGCCAGCAGAGACTCGGAGACTGGGGAGCTGGGAAGAGCCAGCCCGACTGAACCTGAAAATGACCTCGAAGACTGCGCTGAGCGGTATGGGCGCAAGGGACCCCAGCGGGGCCCTGCCCCACCCTCCCAGCGTGCCTCCTGGGACAGGTTCCTTCAAGCTCACAGGCTCCTACCCTTCCCTCCCTTAAAATCACGGCGTTCACGGCAACGAGACCATGAAGTGTTTATGAGACTCAGGAGACTGAAACATCTCCACTCGTGGGTCACGAGCTTGAAATGGTTTCTTCTTCCAAAAGCTGCTGACAAACAGCATCTCAGCTCGATTCTGTGATGTTCTAGTACCTTTTAGATCTTTAGCCGAAGATCTCCTTCCAGCTCTTCAGATGGAGACTCGCCTATTTGAAAACTTCAACCTCACGTCCTGTTTAAGGCTCCTCCCCTGCCTGCTGTGGTCTGGACCTGAGCTTTGGGGGCTGGGAGGGCTGGGAAGAGGGGTACCCCCACTGGCCTGTCTTTCTTCCTCGTATTTAGTCCTTTGGGTGAGGAAGAGGGGAGCTTAGCGTTTGCTCTCTTGGGAGAACCGCCCTTTACTGGGTCAGCAGGGTCTCTGGCTGCGCTTTTCTAATTAGCCCTGGTGCCTCTCCCGGGTTGCGGGCTCCTGAACCGGCCCTCTCCTGGGCTGTGTTTGCTGGGTCTCCGCACAGCCCTCCAGGGCGCCCCCCACCCCTGTCACCTATCTGGCACCTCCATCCAGGCTCTGAGTCTCCCCACAGGCCCCCTTCCAAGGCACAGCCTCAGCCTATCTTCTGAGGTCTTTTCACCCAGTAGGTGGCCCACGTGAAAGGAACCGAGGTAGCCTAAGCCCAACCAGATCTTCGGTAACAAAATGGTTGGCGTTCGGGCCACTGGCCACTCCGACTCCTCAGTTTGGAGCCTCTCTCCCAGCACAGCATGAGCTCTACCCACTCAAACCTCAGTGATGGCTGCACATGGAAACGTCACCTCCGCACCTGTGGGGGAGACACATGTAGGAGAGGACGAGGTGGGCAGCGCAGGGCAGGGCTGTTCAGCCCCCCAACAGGCTGACCCTGGAAATGTCAGGAAGACGCAGGAAGCCAAGTTCACTGGGAACCGGGACCTGGAGGGTGTGGAGGGAACAGCAGTTGTGCACAAAGCAGGGTGGACGAACACGATATTAGAAACCACGTGTAATTAATGACGACTTCACAGCACATGAGGAGAGGTAATGAAGTCCTTGTCCAAAGTAACAGACAAGAAGGAAGAAAGAGGAAAGAAGGGAGGGCAAGAAAAGGCACAGTTTCCGAACAGCGCCTCCTCCCTTGGGCATCGATCGCTCTTTTTGTGAGCAACATAAAGACCGAGCATTTACCACAAGAAAGGACAAGTCAGAGAGGACTTGAGAGGTCCCTTAATCGGCAGGGTCACATAAGTCTCCCTGCTTTCACTCTCCAGGACAACTTTGAAAGTGAAGCTCTTGAAACATTCGCACGTGCACCTGTGTTACAAAGGTCAGTCATTCCTATGTGTTACAATGGGAGTCTCCTGAAGTCCTCTCCCCCTCCCTGTACTTGCCTGGGGACAGCTCTGTGACCCTCGGCCAAGAACAGGAGCAGAAGCTGCAAGCCTGCGAGGATGGCATGCGGCTGTTCCTGAGCTAGCTGGGCTGGTGGCTGACCCTCGTTAGCTGAGGGGACGCGCGCCCCCGCCGCCCCCCAGACCTTCCCGTGTGCGATGGACCGTGAACAGCCCCCTCGGCAACTCTTCTGTACATGGTGTTTCTACAGGAGGAAGCCCCAGGTCTCCGGGCCAGCAGCAGGGTCAGGCCCTCTGCAAAGGGTCGGTTTAAGGGTCCCTTCCGCCTGATCCCAGGGAAAGCAGCGTGAGCGCTTCACCTTCTCGGGGCGCCATCTAGTGGCAGATGGGCGAAACAGGGGCTGCCGCTGCCAAAAGTGTCTTCCTGGCTGTAGGATTTCATCGGTATCTCAAAACCAAAAATGGCGCAGTGATCGAGTCCGCATCATCTAATTTTCCAAAGCCAACTCTCTGGATACAGGATCCCTAGCGGCCTATTGTCCTACAACGTTAAGTTGTGTCTCAAACAATTCAACAGATCCCTTTCACCCCAGGGGCAAAGGATGGGATGTGTGGGCACCGGGACTGGGCGCGGGGCGGGGGCGCGGGGCTGGGGGGCGGTCACGCACTAGTGCAGGAACAGAAGTAGGAGTCCAGGGAAGCCTACCCTGCAAAAATGGAGGTCACGAACTTCACTGAAGGGCCACCATCCATACGGACATATACAATCGAGCATTTGAAGAGTTCCTGATTTAAATAGAAACCAGACATTCGGGGAAGTGGCAGCAGCAAAATTAAAATGATGAATACATGGTGCAACTAGAATTTGTGAAAAGTTCCTCTATTCGGCACGTTAGTAACTTGATGGATCCACCTTCGGAGAATTCATCACGTGGTACAAGATTCGCGATCGGCATAATGGTTTTCAAGGGGTCGGCTGCTGTCTGTCTTCGGGGCTTTAAGACACGCCAATCCACCAGTGGCAGTCACAGGAACCAACCCGATGACATCATTCTGTCGCGTTTCTTAGCACCGAAGGATTATGAACGGAATGCAAATTCAGAAACTGAAGTTATTTATCGGTATTCAGCTTTCTTGAGTAAGAAAGAGCTGATTGTCCATCACACAGCGCCCCCGTGTGGCAGCTCTCCATGAGCGCTTGTCAAATACACGAATAAATGAATAAATCTGCGTGGGCTGAAATAAGGTTATAATAATGCGTAGATTACCATCAACATGAAAATATAAAACTTCATATTTTTCTTGGAGGCTTTGGCCTTCAGCGGCTGCCTGCCGAGCCTGCCACCCTTCCCTGAGGCCCAAAGATCCTAGAACTACAAAGAGCCCTGCGTTGGATTTTCTCAGTCCCCCGGACCTTAACTGGGGAGGGGGGTGAGGGCGGGGACTCTCCCCTGCACGTTCTCTCTTCTCAACAATTCATTAGCAATTCTCTTTTGCTTAATTATTTTTGGATACTTTTAAGTTCCAATTTTCTTTTTCTTCTTTGCTAATCCATATATCCATTTTACAAGAAAGGTCCTTTCCCCAATATTCAGCTTTCTCATATAGAAATGCAACTTGCCTGCCCATGGAATCAGCGTGACTGGGCATCTCTCAGTGTCTCCATAGTTTATATTCACTGATAAGAATCTTTACAGGAATTTTATGTAAGCTTTGTTTCGGCTTTTTCCTGATTGTGAAAGAAACACTTTTTACATTTTATCTTATTTACAAAAAGCTTTCTGACTATAGAAATATCATGTGGTCACTGAAAATATGTAACAAAGAAGAACGTAAGGAAACAATAAAACACCAGTAATCCCATAACCCAGAGAAAACCAACATTAACATCATACTCAACGTTTGAGTATATTTTCCCTTTCTGCGTATTTTTACATAGTAGATGTATTTTGTTCTATTTCTCATTTCATGTGTCATGTATATTTAAAAGAATGCCATTGTACTTTGACTTCATAAATACAATTCCTCTGATTCTGTAATACTTAATTAACCCTATGGCCATCCTACAATGTGCTGTGTTTGTTGGGGTGTAGTTCACCAAGAAAATCTTAATCTGAACCCAACCCAGCTAACTTGAGCCTCCAGCTTCAGGGTCAAGCCACTCGATATTTCTTTTTAATTTTTCCCAAGCAAAAGTTTACTTAGAAAGTCACAGAGGTAGAAGAAGTGAGCCAGCTGGCCTCAGGGAACAAGTTACAGAGGCAACAGAAGTAACCCTTGGAGCTTAGGAAAGAGAGAGGCAAAGAAAATACACCTGGGGGAAGGAGAGAGGGGAAGGCACAGGTGTGCCCCAGAGAGAGGGAGCCGCCCTGGGGAAAGGAGGGGGTGGGGAAAGGCACAGGCACGCACAGGAGAGAGCAAGGGCACCTGCTGGGTCCTTGGTCTTGAGGGGGTTTTAGCTGGAGGTCTCAGGGGAGGATCTTCATGGGTGTTCATCAGCTTTCCAGGTGTGTCCCCTCAGGACCGTGGTCTCCACTGACTGGTCCAGCCAGGGCAGGGCTCATTGGTGCAGCTGGCCCAGAGGTCGTCCCTAGGGCTGCCCCTCCCCCTCCCCAAAGGAGGAAGGGCGGCCTTGAAGGTGACAGACAAGGAAGAATTCAAGCATCCTGTCTCAGCCCTAATCTGAGGGCCTTGCAGGAGGGGACCCCGTATCTGTACTGATCACCTTTGCTGCAACAACAAACATCCCCAAATCTCAGCTTGTAAGGATAGCAGTTGGCCCGTGGCCTCTGGTCCCGGCGCTGGGCCGGGCTCAGGTCTGCCCCGCGTGACACCCACTCCGGGAGCGTGCTTCCTGGACCGCGGCTGCCACTGTCATGCTCTCCTCTCGGAAGCCGAGGGAGGGCCGAGCTGGACACATGTCGCTGCCACTTCTTCCCACCGGCGCCATCGGGCTCCGAGGCAGAGGAACTGCGCAGCGAAGGTCCCGGCTCCTCGCTCTCGGGCACCGCGAGTGTGGCCAGCTCCCGTCGCCCCGGCAGGTGCGTCCTGACTGGCTGGCGCGCTGCGGCTCCGCGCGTCTATCAGGGCGCTGCCTGTAGAAGCGATCGACAGTCTGACCTGTCACAGCGACTCGGAACCCCACACCCCCCGGGCCGCGCCCACTCCCACCCAGGACCTCTGCACCGCGCAGCCCGCCACCATCTGTACTGTCCGCCATGGTATCACCCCGTCTGCGATTTGGGGCGGGAACCGCTGTTTTTGGAGTTGGGCCTCTTATCCAGGGACAAACAAGCCCTTTCTCCGTGATGTTTTCTACTGTTCCTTTCAACAGCCCTACCGTAGCTTCGCAACAGAAAACGTCAACTGCAGCCCTTAGTCACACTGCTACTGCCCCAGGAGAAAGACCCCCTTCCAAACTTTTTTCCACTTATTTTTAGAGAGAGAGGAAGGGAGGGAGAAAGAGAGGGAGAGAAACATCAATGTGTGGTTGCCTCTCGCGCGCCCCCTTCTGGGGACCTGGCCTGCAACCCAGGCCTGTGCCCTGACTGGGAATCCAACCCCCGACTCTTTGGTTCGCAGTTCGGAGTGATCCACTGAGCCACAGCAGCCAGGGCACCTTCCAAACTTTAAATCACTGGATTCTGTTTTAACCTATAAGGTATGGGATACTGTACATGCTTCAAATAATACCTAGAAATTAGACGGACTTTTTTTCTAAACTGGAAACGTTGCAGAAAGTATGGAATACAATGATCCCTCCCTGACCACGAACACCCGCTACTCCCAATCCTAATCTGCACGTGACTTCAATTTCTTACTCCATTTCTATTAAGTGAGAGCCCTGCTCCAAATACATACAAATTGTGGCATACTCCCTTTGCAGGGTGACCAGAAAAGTAGGAAGTCAATAAAAAGGGAGGCTGTGGGACTTGGATGCTGAGATTTGGGGAAAGAGAAGCTGAAGGACTGGACACCCAGGCCTCAGAAGTGCACCCTTCTCAGACGGGTCCCAGGGGTTGTGCCATCTGTATTTCCAAGGGGAGTCCCAGGTCGGAATCCACCGTTCCGATGAGAAAAGCAGAAACGCGTTGAGAAGTCCATGGAAAATTGGGCCGGGGGCAAGATGGGGGGCTCTCGGGAGAAATAAACATCGCCTCCAACAGACATGAAGCATTGTAGAAGAATCACGCTGAAACTACAGGAGAAAAATATGGAGGTGTTGGCTCCGCGGTTTTATTTTGGTCAATGGAAAGTCATCGTAAGAGCTTCATAGGTTCACCAAGCGCCCTGCTCCCACTTGTCCCTTCAAGAGTCAGGGTCTCCTCCTGTGGCTTCTCTACAGCGGGGCTTTTGTAGGAAAGTTAGGCCACGTGACCAGTGCAACCAGCCCCACTGGGGGAAGTGGCAAAGGCCCTGACTTGAGGATGGTGGCCGGAAAACACCCCCAAAATAAAAAGGACTAGTTTGCTAATCGCCCGCTTTAGGAGCTAGAGACCCCAAGTTCATCATCACCTTCCCCGTGCCTAAATCGAACTCTTAAATTATACATACATGCCTGTAAATAGAGGCACATCTCATGTATACACACCATAGACAGGGTCCCGCAGAAGTGAGGCCTGCTTGAGTGTGGTTGGCAGGGTGATGATATGGGTGTGATAACTTAAGAGTTTTATTTTGAACATTTCACCTGAAATGTCACATGGTGTGCTTGCGTGCGATGTTGTGGTGTTACAGAATTACATGTTTGTGATTTTGTAACAAAGGAGTTTGTAATAAAAGAGGAGGCGTTATTTGTGCCCCCCCCACACACACACACACACAGTTTTCCAGAGTGTTTTCCAGTGCAGGGTTATTTCTTGCAAATCGGAGTCCTGGGTAACCCTCAAGCCCATCTAGATCTAGAAAAGGCCATTGTGAGGCCAGAGACAGGTGGATTTGGGGGCGATTTGCAGAGAAAGAACCAGTTGGCACCCCCTGTAAGATTTCCAAAGGACCCACTGGGGGCTCAACTCCACCCCCACCCGCTCCGCAGACACGCACTCCCTGGCCAGTCCACCACCTCGTGACACCACCACGCACTTCTCCAAGTTTGGGGAACAGCGAGGAGACGCCCCTGCCCACTTCGAGATTCCCGACCTTACCGGTACTTTCTGGCCAGGAGCCAGACCGCGTAGCGCCGCCCGCCCTGCTCCCCTGCAGGCACTTGGGAGAAAAGAGCCGGACACCGCGCGCCAAAAGGCCCCCAGCAGCGACATCTCGGCCGGAAACCTCCCCGCCCCGCGCGCTCGGCGGTGGGCGGTGGGCGAGGGGCGGAGGGGGCGAGGCGGTGGCGGCTGCGGCGAGGATGCACGCGGGGCTCCTGGGGCTCTCCGCCCTGCTGCTGGCGGCCGAGCAGAGCGCGCGTAAGTGCCGGGCAGCCCCAGGCTGGGCGCCTGCTTGTGCTCACCCCTCCGACACCCCAACCCCTGCACGCTCCACCCCTGCCCCGGCAGACAACTACCCCGGCCTGTGCCCAGCACTGCGCGCCCAGCACGAACCTGCCTTCAGAGCACGCCGGCCCAGACCTGAGCGGACGCCGAACGGACTCCGGAAGCACGATCCTCTTGCGGATGCGTGATTCCATCCCCCTATGTGCATGGTCTCCCGAGCGGGGGACACCCTCCCCCCACCCCGGAGCACCATTCTCTCCGCGGAGGCTGATCCCCTCGTGAATGCCTGATTCCCCCCACTCATGATGCATGATCCCCAAGCGCATGAGACCCCTCGTGAATGCATGGCTCCCGCTCCGCGAAGGCACGGCCTCCGCAAATGCATGATCCTCCCGTAGATGCACCCCCCACCCCGACTCCCGGCAGATGCCGGTCCTCCTGCTAAGTCCTGGCACACGTATTCCGCTCCTCCCTCCAGAAGTTCTCTGGACTCAGCAAAGCGCTGCAGGTTCGGGTTGGGCTGACGGCGGGCCGGGTGCGCCCTGCTCCCCGCCCACCCCGGCAGGCCTAGGGCTCTCTGGCAGTTTGGGGGCCACGGTAGGATCCAGTGGGATGGAGCTCGGCATCCGCGCCGCCCTGGAGGTCTGTGGCTCCACCTCAGGGTTTAGAACAGCCCAGCGAGGTCCACTGCGGACACCCCGATCCCTTGGAGAGCCGGGTCCCCACCAGCCAAGGCAAAGCAAGATGGCAACACTTTTAGCGCCTTTCTGGTTTGAATCGGTAACTCCTTCGGTGCTGGAGAGAAGTCCAGCCTCCGCCCACTTCCTCTGGGCTCTGTGCTGACGACCCCAGCTCGGGAGGGTCCGGAGTGGGGAGGAGGGGCACTTTATGAGGCCACGTCATCCAAACCACGCCCCCTCCGGGCAAGGCCCCCTCCCCAGCGCGCACTCGGCTTTACCACTTTGCCACTGGGAGCGAGTTGCTGCTCCGGGTTGGTGGGGTTCCTTGTTTGAACCTCGGTCTCCGCGGGTCTCCCCAGGGCGCCCGCTGTTCCAAAGATGCACCAGGAGGAACCCGAGTGAGGAGGCAGGGCATCGGACCCGCCAAGCTGGGCGGAGGCAGAACAGGAGCCCGTGGTCTCAGCACGCACCAGGCCCAGAGAGGTCCCCTCAGCGAGCGGCCTGGGCCTCTGTTCCTCCCTCGAAGATTCTGTGCTGGGGGCCCTGGCTGCCGCCTCAGGAAGCCTCGGGGGCAGTGGATCAGGGGGCAGAGCCTGGGGGCCCAGGGTGGCTGTCCAGGCCCTGACCCCGTGTGCAGACCTGCAGGTGCCTGTCTGTAACGAGGGCCGTGCTCTTTCTGCTACAACTGGCAGTGTATGTGCCCATTTTAAACTCCAGTATCATATGAAGTGGCGACAGTGCGTTCCTGGACCTGCTGGTGTGGACAGACAAGCACCCTCCCCATTGTCACTGACTGGGGGGGACAGACCCTAACCTAGGCCCGTCTCTACCCTCCCAACCAAACACATGACATCCATACAGCAGTGCCGGAGGAGGAGGCTCCGCACCGTCTGAGCACACTCTTGGTGTGGGTATTGTTTGCGCGTGTGTCCCAGGCCATCGAATGGCACCTTCGCACGTGTGTCCCTGGTGCCCGTGCGTCGGGCTCCCTGGTGCTTTCATTCAGCCTCTAGCCCATCTCGCCTGCCAGGTGGCTCAGCGGGTTCCGGGCTGGGTCTTGCAGAGCCTTGGTGGGGACAGTGTTGGCTGGTCACCCAGGCTCAGTCCATCGCTCACTCACCCTCTGCCCTTCCCCTCGCGCCCAGGCCTCTGCACCGCCGTCTACTACTTCGCCACAGGACGGCTGCTCTGGGCGTGGCTGGCTCTGGCTGTGCTGCTGCCTGGCTTCCTGGTCCAGGTCCTGAGCTACCTGTGGTTCCGAGCGGATGGACAGCAAGGGCACTGGGGGTTGATCACGCTGCACCTCCTACAGCTCGGCGTGTGGAAGCGGTGAGCCTGATGAAGTGCAACCCGTGGGTTCTGCTGTGCACACGTGTTCTCTCCTCCGGCCCTTACAGGGCTCAGAGGGAGCCCCCAGCTAACCCCTCTGGTCCAGGCTCCCAGCCCTCCACCCCCTAGCTGTCCACAGGTGGGCTGAGCAGGACCCCCAGCGGCAGCATCTGCTGTGTGCAGTGAGAGAGCAGGGGCCCTAGTGTGTAGACATGACAGGTTACTCTAGAATACCTCAGGCCCCAACAACACGCCAGAAAAGGGGGAGCTGTCCTGGTCAAGCTGGCACAGTCGGACTCCACACCATCATCTCCCTCCCTCAGGCACTGGGACGTCGCCTCCGCTGTGCTGTGGAAGGAAGGGGCGACCCCCCACCTGGGCCCGCTGGGGCTTCTGGAGGCGGACCTGTCAGCCCTCCGTCTCCTGGAAGCGCTGCTCCAGACTGGGCCGCACCTGCTGCTGCAAACCTATGTTTTCCTCGCCTCGGACTTCACAGAAGTTGTGCCAGGTGAGTGCCTTCTCCCCCCCCTCCCCCAGCACTGACTGTCCCATTTCTCAAGGGGGACAGAAACGAATGCCCTCTTTAGCAAAACCCCACAATCTAAGGCTTCCCCTGCAGGAGTGAGCGCCCTGTGCTCCTGGGCCGCGCTCTCCTGGGCCCTGGTGTGCTACGCTTGGTTCATGGGCTCCGTGAAGCTGGGCCACCTCTCCGCACCTTGGGCTGCCCTCGCCTGCCAGCAGCTGTGGAGGATGGGCATGGTGGGCGCCCGCGTCCTGAGTCTGGTGCTGTTCTTCAGAGCCCACCACGCCTGGGGCCTGGCGGTTGTAGGTAAGCTGAGCCCGGGTCCCAGCTGCCCATTGCTGCCTACTGAGCCGCCGGGAGTCAACGCCCTAGAATAACCACTTAATAAGCTGGTCGACCCCAGTGGGTATCTGGAATCACAGGGAGGCTGGCCTTACCGACAGCGCCTTTCCTGGCACGACCGGCACCCCCAGGGGCCTCCCATGCCCTTTGAACCCGGCAGATAGCCTGCACTTCACACAGGGCAGGGGAGAACCCCAAGACACAGGACGTGGAAACTGGCGGCCCTCCTGACAGTGGCCCACACGTGGCCTCTGCTGTGTTCTGCCCATCAAAGCAGTCGGCCAGCCCCGAGTCCAGAGGCGGAAGGGCAGGAGGGGGCTCTCACTGGAAACCACTGCCACGGCCAACAGCCCAGCCGTAGAGCCCCCCAACTCCAGAGTGCACGGGAGGGAGGCGCAGGGGCCCCTGCCCTGACCCAGTGCAACAATGTGCCCTGCGTCTGGTGCCCTCCACTTCATCGGCTGCATTTCGGACATCTCCGACCCCGACCCTCGCTCACCCTCAGTCCAGCCTCACCCACACCCTACCTGGCCACGCGGGGGCGCTGCGGGGCCCTCTGTGCCCCTGTGTCCAAGCAGCAGTATCTCCCCTGGTCCTCGGGAAAGCGCTCCGCCTGAAGGTGCAGCAGCCCCGAGAAACACCCAGACCAGAGCCCGGACGACATGTGGATACACTTCTCTTGCTAAAGGAGAAATTTTCGGAAGAAATGGGCTCCTGAGGAGAGATTAACTCCTTTACTCATTTTTTTGACATTCAGCTCAAACTCCAGTATAATGTTATTCAGCTTAAAACGTAGAATAAAAAGCATCGCTGCCGCCCTGGCGGGTGTGGCTCAGTTGGCTGGAACATCGTCCCATAACCGAAAGGTTGCAGGTTTGATTCCCGGTCAGGGCACCTGCCCTGGGTTTCAGGTTCCATCCCTAGTTCAGGTGCGTTCAATCCCTGGTCCAGGCACAAACAGGAGGCAACCAGTCAATGCTTTTCTGTCACATCCATGTTTTTCTCTTTTCCTTCCTCATTTTCTTAATCTCTAAAAGCAATGAAAAAATGTCCCCAGGTGAGGATAAAAAAATTAAAACTGTAGCAGCGCCACAGACAGATCTCATAGCAATGATTGAAAAATGGTGTGCCCTCGGCTGCCTAGGCACGTTCTAAACCAGGGGTGTCAAACTCATTTTCACCGGGGACCACATCAGCCTCGTGGTTGCCTTCAAAGGGCCGAATGTAGAGCTCCTTGCCCCTAGTTAAGGAGCAGTTACATTTATACAGTCCTAAAATTACAGTCAGCCCTTTGAAGGCGACCGCAAGGCTGATGTGGCTCCTGGTGGAAATGAGTTTGACACCCCTGGTCTAAACCCTTTCTGGAACTCCAGGGTGTAGGTGCAGGATGTCTGGTTGGTGTGGCTGAAGCTGGTCTCAGTTTTCTCAGCCCAAGATTAGGTCGGCTGCCCTTGTTGGGGTTCGGATGAAATAACAGAGAACACACAGAGAACATGCACGCTTCTCTGTGCCCGGATCTCTTGGGGTTTGACCTCACTTCCTGGTACTGAGGCAGGGTAGTCGGCTCAGAGAGGCAGTCACGAGGTCCTGGTTCCCGGGTCCTTGCCCCACTCCCTCCCACCTCCCCACAGGGACTCTGACTTCCTGCCTCTCTCCAGGGGCCCACTGGCTGGTGATGACGTTCTGGCTCGTGGCCCAGCAGAGCGACCTCGTGGACAGCACCTGCCACTGGAGACTGTTCAACCTGCTCGTGGGGGCCGTGTACACCCTCTGCTACCTCAACGTCCAGGACAGCCCTTCTAGGAACAGGACGGCTGCGTTCTACACGGTGAGGACGGGCCTCTCTAACCCTTACTTCTCTTGTGGATACAGAGCCCCGGGGGGGGGGTGAGCAAGTGTGTGTGTGCACACTGGTGCACACACAGCTATTTAAGAAGGGAAATCTCCATTTTGGGAAAACTTCCAAAAGGAGTTACTGTCCTGAACAGGGACGCTGGTACCTGAAAGCAGTGCCCCGACCCCGTTGTCACCATGTAGGTACTGCATCAAAAACGGGGGGTGTTTGGCGATGTCCTTCCGCCAGTCTGTACGTCACCCCATCTGGTAAATACAGTCACAGTCCTGCTGTGGGACACACATCACGTCCTTGTTAATCAACTCAACCGTTGAGCTCCAGCCAGGGCCCGGGACGGTGGGAGGAGCCCAGAGGGGATGTGGGGCCTGCCTTCAGTGGCTCCTCGCCCAGGGCAGGAGATGAGCTATTTACGGCCAAGTGACCGGAAAGAAGAGGCAGCAGGTGTGCAAAAGCTGGGAGGGCAGCAGCGACCAAAGCCCACGGGCGTGCTGTCTGTGTCAGCCCCGCTGGGCGAGCAGAGATGCTTCTGACCGGAAGGTGGGAGTCAGGCTGCCCATGGCAAAGGAGGCCATGCAGCCACGTGCCTCAGAGCACAGGTATTGGACACGGACAAGCTCACATGGAACCCCAGCCCCGCCAGCAACCGTCCGCAGCCGGTGTGGCCAAGACTGTGGCCTCTCTGAACCTGTTTCTCATCAGCACTTGGGGAGCAAGGCTGCCCACAGCAGTCCTGTGACCGTTACAGAAAATCTACCTGTTCTGGTTTCTATGAAGATTAAAGGGAACAATAAACAGCTTGGCACAACCAACAAGTAGTGGTCATCACTGCTAATAAAGACAAAGAGACTCACCAGGAGCACGCCCACCAGGATGGCATCATGAGCGAACGGAAGGGGCCAGAGAGGCAGCTGTGGCCAGGGAGGTCGGCGGCGTGGTCCTGTCCCACAGAGCTGCGTGACCCCATCGGCCCTAGGGCCAACAGGCCGAAAAGGACGTGTGATGCTGGGCAAGTTACAGAGCCGCAGCCAGCCGCAGTCGCCACACCTGAGAGCAAGAATAGTAACGCCCCTCCCGTGGGGTGAGGATGGATTTGTTCCGTGCAGTGGGCCCAGCCCGGCGCCAGGCCGATAGCAGCGTCCCAGCCCATGTGCACACACACGCGAGTAACGTGGAGGGTTAACTTCCGTCCACTCCCAGAAGCAGTTTCCCCTCTGCCAGTGCCCACAGGAACCGCACAGGGAGAAGTCGGTCATCTGTGGCGTTTGTTCGTGTCACACCTTTGTCTCCAAACCAGCTCCCAGGACTTGCAGGGGCTGTCACACGCCCAAGGGAAGCAAACATTTCATGGCTTCCTGCTGTCTTGTCACTAAGTTACTGGTTAAGAGTGATTATGTGGGAAAAACGGGAATTAGCACCAAAGTCTAGAGCTGAGTCTGCAGGGGTGGCCATGCAGCCCACCACAGGTGGGGCACGCGACAGGTGCAGCACCGGGCAGGTGCATCCCTCAGCCCCTCACCATCTGACTCCTTTAGACTCATCACAGCCCCACTGCATGGAGTCAGGACCGTCCCCCCCTAGAGCCAGGAAAGTAGAGTCAGGGCTGGCGGGGGACACTGCCCAGGCCAGGCCCAGGTCTCCTGCCAATAGCCCTCCCATGTCAGGCCCTGTCACGTGGTCCTTTCATGGCCTCTCTGTTCCCTAACACGCACTTCCCTGGTAGAGAGACAGGAGCCTGGATCCCAGCAGAAAGTTACTCCTTTTGGGTTAAGGGTGTTGTGTTGGCCATGAAGAGTAACACCTTCTGGAGAGAAAGGGGAGATCCAAAAGCAAAAGACCGCTTTTGGATCCACTTTCTAAGGAGGCTGGGCCTGGTGGGCTGCCTAGCGGAGCCCTGGTTTTTAATGGCTAATTAAAACATCTGTTACTTGCTTACATAATAGAAAACTTGGCCCCAGACCCAAGCCACCCAGGGCCCAGGGCGGGGAAAGTGGGCACTGGTAGGGTTGCTAAGCTGCTCCTAGTAACAGTTTTACTGCTCTGCTTGCTTGCTCTTTGTTTGCATCCCCTAGAGTTAAAGTGATGCCCACGAGTGACCACACCACGCTTCCAGAGACAGCACATCAGCATTACAATTTAGTTTTCCTAATGTCTTGTGCACGGTGTTTCAGTATATCACCTTTGAACTATATCTAGTGGAATTATTTTAAGAAATTTATTTTTTATATTTGAAAACTGGAAAGCAATATGAATAAGCCACCCAGTGGGAGGGACAAAGCCCCATGGGGTCACCCAGGAGGCTCCCCCTGCTGCCCCCTGGTGGCCGCAGGCCAAACTTAACCTTTAAAGGGGCAAAAACTTGAAAGCATGGCTGAAGTCGCTCTGTGAGTGCAGGACTCCGGCTTGCTGGAACCGACTGCCACGGCGAGCTCTGCAGACACCTGCCATTGTCGTGTCATAAAGCTGATGCATGCGCACAGTTCACACGAGCTTGTGGGCTATATAGAGCAGGCGATGAGGTCTCTCTCAGCACTCCCACCCCCAACTGGCCAGCGGGAGCCAGGGCGCCACGTGGGCACATCCTGGCACGTCCTGCGCATTTATGATTCTGCAGACACCTGGATGAGCTGCCCTGAAGACAGGGACAAGCCCCTGTTGCCAGAGAGGCTCTCGGACCCTGGCCCTGTCCCCAGGGAGCCCCGTGGGCATCGTGCCTCTGGGCACTGAAGGAAACCCCTGCAGACCTGCAGGACGGGCATGTCCCCGAGGCCACGTGCTCCTGGCCAAGGAGGTGATGCTCCCCTTGTCCCCTAGGTCATGCTGCTGGAGAATAGCGTCCTGTTGCTGTTGGCCACTGACTTCCTCCAGGGGGCGTCGAGAACTAGCCTGTGGGCCACGGCGGGAGTCTTGGCGGGATTCCTGATCGGTAAGAGCCACAGGGGCCTGTTCTCTTGCTGGGCAGCTGACAGTAAAGAGGGAAATGCTTCAAAACGTGCACAGCGGGGGCGGGGAGGGAGAAATACAGATTGCCCAGGTGTGCTCAGCTGGGCTCACTCACGTGACCCCGGGTCTGAGTGGCCCCGCGCACCTGGAGCCGTCCCTCCCCAGGGCAGGGGAGGGGCAGGTGCCCCCGGGAAGCCTGATCTCCCTCTGGATGGTCCCAGGCTCGGGAGGCATCACCCAGTGCTCCCACCTGCTTCGTGTGTTTGCACATTCTGATTCAGAAATACACACCCCACACCTTCCTGACACGTGCCCCACGCCCCAGCGCCCGGACTGGAGCCAGGGGTCTGTGCTGGCTCAGACAGCCACAGGGCTCACAGCCAGGCCTGCCGCCCTGCCCCCTCCCTGGAGCTGCCGGAGCCCCGACACCCACGCCGGATGAGGGAGCCCTCAGCGGGAAGATGGTGCGCGGATGAGAGTCTCAGGACACAGGCTTGGGGTGGCAGCTCTGCCTCTTCTCCTGAGCTCCCCCCACAGACATTTATTGAGCACCCACTGCATGCCCTCAGGGCTGCAATCCCAGAGACTGGGGAAGGCCGTGGCCTCCCCAAAGTCCATCATCACCGCATCTGGGGGTTAGGGCTCCGTGGTCAGGACCTTCACTCTCATTTCTTGGCCTCGGGTGGGTCACTGTGAAGGTGACACCATCTCCCTAAGCGGCCGACCTCGGAGCTCACAACAGTGTGTGGACAGGGTTTGACCAGGGCCCGCTGCGCGGCCAGCCCTGGAGGGCAGAGGGATTGGGCTGCCCTTCCCGGGTTTTCGGCTTGCCTGCCTCCCACCCTCACGCCCTAAGGAGAGGAGGCCAGGGGGTGGTGGGGCTGGGCTCCTTTCAGCCCTTCCTGGCCCCTCCAGAGCTTCCCCCGCGCAATTTCAGGTTTCACGCTGTTTATAAGGAGGTCCGGTGGGACAGGAAACTGGAAATAACGTGGGAGGTAGCTGGAACGCTGTTATTCCATAGTCAACACTTCTGATCAAAATACATGAACCCGACAACAATGCAATTAAGATGTTTATGCACAAAGGAAGTGCCTCGGCTGCTCATGGAAACTCCTGGGGCTCGGGGTTCCGAGGGCTGGGCTTGACCTCTGTGTGGGCCCCGTTGTTGATTCCTCGCCTGCCCGCGCCCCAGCTCGGCAACCCATCCACCCATGTGTGGATGGTTACATTCTGAGTCGTTGACCCAGTCATCTGAAAGCAAAATAAGCATTTCTACCAAACCTTCCCACACACAACATGAACACGCATGTGAACACACACACACACACACACACAGAATGCGGTTGGAGCCACCCTCCAAGATTTAGGATTTACACCGTGTTATTACATTGTTAAGTTTAGAAACGTGGGCAGCTTATGGCAGCTGGAGCCAATGTCAATTTCCCCCCCAAATACCTAGTCCTGGTCTCCAACTGCCGTCCTGTTTTAGATCCCAAGTTATATTTTCTAATTGAAACGCCAGAGCCTGGAATTCCGCACACCCTGCGGGGGTCGCTGGGCTTGGAGAACAGAACCTGCCTCTTTTCTCCTTTCTTTTCCAGGCAGTGTCTCGCTGGTCACTTACTACAGCCTGCTCCATCCCAAACGCACGGACATCCGGCAGGGCTTTGTAGGGAAGTCCTGTGGCATCGCAGGGGGTGACAAACCAGAGACAGAATCTACTCTCCCGGCCACTGCTCTAGCTGGGGAGAGGCCGGAGAGCCCAGGCCAAGGGGAAGGGTATGAGCTGACAAGCCTTGGGAAGTCCCCCAGCCCGCAGTGGGCTCCCCCAGAGGCTGGGCTGGAAAGCCAGGGGGCCGGGGGAGACTCTTTCTCCAGGCATCACCACTGGCTGCTGCTGAAACTCGCCCTGAAAACAGGAAATGTGTCGAAGATCAACGCAGCCTTTGCCGAAGGCCAGGCTGGCTGCCTCTGCTCCCCGGCGTGGGGGCTGAACCAACATGACAACCAGCAGAAGAGGACATGGTTCTCCCCTCAAGAGCCCCCCTCACCACCCCAGGGCCCCCTGACCTTGGGGAAGGGCTCCAAGTTTCCAGGTGACCTGAAAGCAGGGGCTGACACGTTGGAAATGTCAAGTTACGTCTCTGTGGACAGTGACAGTTATGACAAAGCTCCCGTCCAGAAGCCATCAGCTACCTGGTGGGAGGGCAGCCTGGGGGAAGCAGCGGGGGCTGTTTCTAGGGTGCAAGAAGGAGGCTCAGGGGGGCTGCAGAGAGGAGGGGAGGAGAGCCCCACCCTGTACTTCAGTGCTGCGGCTGAAGTGGCCACGTCCCCAGACCAGGAAAGCGCATGGGCCACGCTGCAAATACTGGGAGAGGGCAGCCCTGCTCAGCCCGCCTCACCTCAGCTGGCCACGAAGCCCTTCCCCGTCACGATGGCCAGCATCAGCCCAATCCTAGGCACGGGCCCGGCCAGAAGGTTCTGCCCCAGCACAGTCTTCCCTGGCGGAGCGCTGGGTGGCTCAGGCTGTGGGGAGGAGCCTGAGCCCACCAGGGACCTGACTTGTCCTGCCACAGCCAGCACAGGGACATCCTTGTCCAAAGGGAGCCTGGGGCCCACCGACAAGCCCCGCCTCACGTCCACCCCCAAGTCGGTGTCCACCCACGGGGACTGCAGTGGGAAGGAAGGGCTGAAGACGGAGGTGCATGTGTTCCTGGGACCACAGTCACTGGGGGAGGAGCCAACAGGCTGGCCCACCAAGTGGGTCCCTGGGGGTCGGGACGGGAGAGCTCCCACTCTGACACCCATGCCCTTGGAGCATCACGCCCCCTCTGCTCAGCTGGAAAACGGGGGGCCTGGAGGAGGCTATTTCTGAGATTGCCCTGTGGACACCACAGGCCACACGTGTGTGTAGGAGACTTTGTCCAACGCAGAGGGAGCGGGAAACAGCCCCCAGCCAAAATCACCTGCAGCCTTTTGTGAACTACACCGTCTCTGTTGCGTTGTACTTTTTTGTTGTGACTTCAAGGAAACCCAGAGCTAAAACCCAGAGTCCTGATTTACTCCGCGTTCTTGTTACAGTTGGCCTCTCTTGACACTCGTGACCATTTACCTGTGTTACAGCGTGTTCTGGCGGCATTACTTTATGAAAGTCGCGGTAAGAGGACGTAAGCCCTCTCTGGAAGTGGATGGGAAACGTGTCTCTGTAATCGGCAACCGAACCGAAAGTGCACAGGTCTCTCTCCCTTGTCTCTGTGGCACAGCCTGAGGGTATTTTCCAGTTAAATGCACAGCCCTCCTTCCCTCAGGCCCGGCCAGGCTCCTCTTCTGCACTTCTGACTTCACACCGCTTCCTTGGCTTCCAGATGTTTCTCTCTCCTCCACGGGACTCGAGAGACCCTCTGTGATGTCAGCTCATCCAACAGGAATGGAATTAATGTCCTTTTCCGCTTGTGCTCCATCTCTTTCTAGGCGTCCCCTGTGTATGTTCTCTGTGGGCCAACACTTCTGTCCTTTCCGAAAGCCTTCCCTCTTAGCTGGTCATTGTTACCCACTAAGTGGAAGGCAGCCCACACCCGCAGGGCTAGGTGCTGGGTGCTGGTGGACTTCTGGCCATTTCCAAACACCTCTGTGTTCCGGGACAATATTCAGGCCCCCCCACCCCCAGGGGAGCGTAGCCCAGTTCACACGGACTGAGAGCGTGGGCAAGCATTTCCTGCAGCAAACTCACGGAGCAGTCACGTTGCCAGTGCAAGACAGAGGCTGAGGACTTCTGCTAGGACTAGTCAGTGGAAAGGAAAGGGAGTTTGCTAACAGAGCAAAGAATCATCTGCAGTGACTGTCACTATGTGTGAGAGCGTATTGGGCCCCTCCCCCCATCTCTGCCCCAAACAGGAACTGGGCCCTCTTCCCTGATTCCTACAGATCCCTACCCCCCACCCCTTTGGCACCCCCAGGAAAGCAGGGCCTGCCAAGGGGGCCCCTTGATCAGGGCGCTACATGGGGCCCAGGGGGCACCTTGACTCCCGAGCTGAGCCTCCGAGCTCCTCTTCCCGGGCAGAGAGGAGAGGCACCAGCACAGTCACCCAGGGCCTGGGGAGGCGCCACCCCCGCAGCTGCCTCCTGGAAGGACCTCTGGCCCATGCGATGCCTTGTTGGCACAGGCTGCCAGAAGTCTGGGGGCAGCGGAGCCTGTGACACAGGGGCTTGTCTGGTTTTTCACACCACACGCTGCCATGCCAGGGGGAAGATTTTCTTGTTCCTCAGAGCCATGTCTGAGTCGCTCTCCGGCCGCGTGGTAACCACCGAAAGTCTCTCCAGCACCAAGCGAGGATTTTGCTTTAAACTGGTTTACTGTCTTTAAACTAGACCGATACTTTCTGGTCCTGAATCTGATTCAGTTTTCCGTAGTATTTAGGATGACCAACCATCCTGGTCTCCCCAGGAGTGGGAGGTTCCCTGGGATGTGAGCTCTTGGGGCTGAAACCCAAGTTCAAGGCCCGTCAGGATGGCTGCCACCCTAAGACCTGTTAGTGGGACTCACGTTTTCTACCTTCCTTGGCCGCCGAGTCAGAGAGCAGAGCAAACAGTTCGAGGTTACAAATCTGGCAGAGAGGCAAGTCTCCTGAAATAGCTCCTACACCCCCACCCGCACCCCTGCCCCCCACCCCACCAATCTTTCAAAGCCCAGTCTGATTGATGCGCCCCTGGCTGGTCATGACTCCCAAAGTCGACACAACTGCCACCTTCGAGCTCCTCCACCCCAGGGGAGACCCCGTTCCGCAGTCGGAGCTACAACCCAGATTTTCGGTCCACATCTCCCTGGGAGGAATCTCCCATGGAAAAACACCATGGAAAAATCCAGGACTTTGACCACACAGAAACATTCATTACGGCAAAACTGTAATTACCGCATGGCCCGTCAGGGTTTCCATTATGAACGGGGCCTACATCTCCGCGAACACGATTCTTTCCAGCTGGAACTGGCCGAGGACAGGTTTCCAGCCCACTGGGGAATTCTCTGGTGCGCTTTCCAATTGGCACAGCTGGGGGGGGGGGGGGGACGAGGAGGTTGGGAACGGAACCAAAGGTATGGGTTTTTGTTCTGAGTGTGTTCTTTAAGCTGTGATTAAGAAGACACAAACAAACAATAGAACCAACCGGGGTCATTGAGGGTGACCCGAAAAGTTTGGATTTAAAGGGGATGCTTTGTCTTTAACTTACTTTAGGAGATGGGGCGTTTGATGACAGAACAGAGACTTGGTGTTTTTAATTCTCCTTTCTACCTGAAGTGCAGTCAGCCACGGGAGCAATGAGCTGGGTTCACGGTACCTTGGAGGGAAGCTGTGTGCGGGGGAGACCGGGTTGGCCCATGAGACCAGGCTTCTCCTCCAGCTCTTTTTTCAGCTCATTCTGTGACTGCGCAGAAACTGTCTCATCCGCCTGGGCCTCGGGTTTCTCGTGGGTGAATCAGGGACACTCGTAGCTGGCTAGGTGATAGAGCTCTGGAGGAAGCCACAAAGGCCCCGGTGACAGGACCCCTCTGTTTGTCCTCTCCCCGCCTCCCCCTCTCCGGCTGCCCTTCACAGGCCTAGAGTCACCTTTCAGGCAGAGCCCTGAGACCACGGAAGAAGGGACCCACCTCCACCCTACTCTGGGTCCTGGCTTACCCCACAGCACACGCACACTGGATCCACCTGGAGCTGTCACCTCGGCTTTACTAAAATGTGTGACAGTCACACTCCAAAGCCCTAAAACCACGGGGGGCGGGGTGGAGGGGCAGCCTGCCATGACCTGTGACTTTGTAAGGCCTTTTGGAGGGTCAAAGCCCTCCTCCCACCACGTCCTGCCCTTCGGGTGGGATCAGAGAGCCTTGTCTGGCCTGGTCTGGTCACTGGGTAAGAAAATGGCCGTAAGAAACCACTCACAAACCCAACAGGAACTCCAAAAGCTTTGAGTCTGCCTTCCCCTGGTATCTCTAGGGTTTCTAGGAAGAGTGAAGCCCTTCCGTGAGTGATGGGGAGAACAATTTATTTAGTCACGCACACCCCACCTTCCATTCTCGGCGGTCTTAAGAATTTGGAGGTCAGTATTGTTTTTCCCCAGCAGTCAGGAAGTGATATGAGTGATCTGAGCAAAGGAGGGAGGTGGACAATGTCCACGTTGAATTGGGTAAAGTTACGACAACCTTCGGGATTTTGAGTCACTGATCTTCAATAATGGACCGCTGAAAGCGGAGTCTGGCTCAGTTTTGACTTGGGTTTGACATACAAGGCCCCCTTAGCTTTTCCCCCATTTAACTCAGGATGCAGCCCCGATTCAAAGTTGCAAAACGCGGCTCTGCGGAGAGAGTCGGTTACCGCCCACCCCCATACACGGTAATGCCTCGAGGGGCTCTGGGCCTCGATGCCTTTCACAGTGAAGGCACTCCGCGGGGGATCTGGGCTCCGGCGCACATTACGAAGCAGGCACACTCAGCAGGTAGGCTTCACCTATCCGAGTTCCTGCGCTGGTGAGCCCCCAGGACCCCCAACCCGGACGCCGCGTTGCAGCCGCTCATTCCAGCTGCGCCCAGGGCGCCGCTGCCCGCGCTGCGACCTGCCGGCCAGTAGGTGGCGCGCTGGCGCCTCCGCGGCCCCTGCTTGACGCTCCATCTCTCACCCTTCCCGCCTAAGCTCGGGTGGTGGGTGTTCAATCCGCTGCTTTCGGTCACAACACACGGACGCCCCGCGTGGACCGTCCCACGGGGCTCGCCAAAGGCCTGGCAGGGCGGTACCGTCTGCATTTTCCCGGCAAAGAGCCAGCTGCCCTCGCTCAAGTCGAGGGCCCAGGGAGTTATTGAGGTTATTTGGTGTTCAAACGCAGTTTTCCATTTCCCATGAAAGGGACACCATGAATCTCCGTGGTCAGAGGCAAGTGCCCTTAAACTTGCAGTCCGCGCTTATGAGCTATCCAGCAAGCAACGTGTGCAGAAGCTAAGCGTGCTCGCTCGCGGGACTGGCCTGCGCCGGCTACCCCCGCACCCCCTGGAGCAGGGGCAACCCGGTCAACCTTGTGATGGGGATCCATGCATCCGGCTCCCATTGCTGTTGTCATTTAAAAACTGTCGTTTTCTGGGTCTCTCCCGGGACAGTGACTTCCAGTTTGGTGCTGTCCCACATTCAGTCTCAGTTCCATGGATCTGGAAATCACCTTTCATTTCTAGGGGGTGAAAGTTGTGCCCTTCCCTCCCAGGCGATGGGATGTGATTCGGCTGTGAAGGGACGAGCTAGGAAACCATGAAAAGGCGTGGAGGAGCCTTACTGCGTATTTCTAGGTGACAGAAGACAACCTGGAAAGGTTACCTACAACAACTCTAGGACATTCTGCAAAAGACAGGACTGTGGACACAGTGGAAAGATCAGCGGTGGCAGGTGTGGGGGGAGGGAGGGGGGGTTTCCAGGCAGGGAAAGTACCCTGTATGATACTGTAATGATGGACATGTGTCACTGTATGTTTGTGCAAACCCACAGAGGTGCAACACAGAGTGACCCTGATGTCAGCTGTGGGCTCTGGATGACGATGACATGTCTGTGCAGATTCATCAGCTGTGACAAATGTCCCATCGGATGGGGGTGTCGTTAGTGGGGGCGGTTGGGGGAGGCAGGGGGCATATGGAATATCTCTGTCCTTTCCCCTTCATTTCCCTGCGAACCTAAAACTGCTCTTTAAAAAATGAAGTCTATTTTTTAAATTTTTAAAAAAATTATACTCTTCTCAGCCACGAACCACAACCTATGCTGAGCCGTTGAAACGTGTAACTGAGCCCCCGCAGTGCCAGGCCCTGCGCCAAGTGCTGGGGACAGAGGTGCAGGCCCTGCGGGTCGGAGCCTGACAGGCAAGAGTCGCAGGGGAGGCAGGGGCTGGTGTCCTCTGTGGTCTGGCTGGGACCATGGGTCAGTCGGTCGGTGGGTGCAGTCAGTCCGTGAACAGGTCAGCACAGCAGTCCACCCCTTACAGGGGCTTGGCAAGTGCTGCGTCAGCACCGGTGGGCTTGGGCGAGGAGGATCCCGGGTGAGCCACGGGATAAAACCTCAAAAGACCCCCAGGTTCACGGCTGCCTGGGAGGGCGGCTCCCTCAGAGTCCAGCTGGCGGTCAGAGCCTGCCCTGTGCTCATCCGCCTTCCAGGGTCTGAGGCCCTGCTCGGGGTGGTGAGCTCGGCGGCTTACGTGACCCTTCTGTGTGACCTCCCCTCTCTCCACAGCGGGGCTCCTGGAACAGCCCGCACTGCAGGGTTGTGCATGGAATGGAGTGGGGAAAGACCCACGAGCATGATACAGACTCATGAACATCATTTCCAGGCGGGAGGCACGTGGGGAGAGGTGAGGGAGCCAGGAACTCATTATCTTGGTGACTGCGTGTAAATACACATCTTTTCTCTGAGACCTTTGAAATCCCTCCAAACTTGCAATGTCCCCATGGCAGCCTTTGCCTGCCCCATGTGCTCAGGAAGGCGGGCCCCATGCCGGGACAAGGGGACAGCAAGTCCCCTCCCTGCGTCTTCTGAGCCCTGCTGCCTCCCAGCCGGCAGGGTGTCCAGACCTTTACCTGGCAAATGTGAAACTCCTCCGAGGTCTTTTGGGACCAGAGACAGAGGCGAGGAACAGCTCGCCTAGAACTTTCTTTAGGAAAGAAAAGAAAGAAAAAGTTACAGTTGTTGTTTTTTTTTTTCTGGTTCAGAGTTCTGACGTGCTTCTCCTTGTTTTTCTTCATACTTGGGGACAGCAGAAATGACACACAGCCTCTCCATAATCAGTGGACCATGATATATTTACTGAGAAATTTTTAATAAATAAACCACAGCATGAACCCCTGTGCTCTTACAAACCAGCCGGTTCTCATGGGGCGAGCTCAGGAGTTTTTATGGAGCAATACGACGTTCTCATGAGAATTTTATTAGAAATCAGAGATTTGAAATGCATCAAGCAAGGAAATTTATGAGGCTACATGGGAACCATCCTTTCATTTTGTCATTCCGGGTTAATTTACTTCTTCGTAGTGTGGTGATTTACTTTGGACGGTTCAGTCATGAACTGTATTCTGAATTTCTCAGCAAATTCAAGCCAGCTCATTGATTTCTTGAAGTTTTCACTTTCCATTTTTATCCTTAAAAGCAGATAGATAGTCACCAATAGTCCCTACAAGAAAACCCCCAAATCTATGGGAAACACTTAGCACTCGTAGGAAACGTGTCCAAACAGGTCTTTCCTACAGCCAAAGAGTAAACAGAGCCTCGTGGAAAAACACTTTTATGGCCACATGCAAGTCTTTGTCTCTGCTCTTTCCACTTAATCGCTTCTCCAAATAATCCTTTTTTAATTGTGTTTTGCGAAGTACCCAGTTAAAATCTCACTTGCCCAAAAAAACTTGTTTATCATGGTGTAACGCAACTTGGAAAGCAGCCTGACCCCAGAATAGCTGTTTGTGCCGGGGCCGTGGGCAGGAAGCTCTCTAAGCACGGCCGCGTCTGGGTCCGGTCCAGCGGGTCGTTCGCGGTCGGTGCTGCCGGAGCGAGGGGGGAGGCCCAGCCGGTGAACGCCTGGACCTGGTCTCGCATCGTGACCCCTTGGCCGAGATTTCAGTCTGGCTCCTGAGAGAAGTCCCAAAGTTAGGTCACTTCTCCTCACATCTAAATTTCGTTCTTAAATCGTGACTGTGTTTTTCCAGCCAAATACTTGTTTTGGGAGTTGGAGTTTATCAAATGGCTACTGTAGGGGAATCAGTTTCTCCTCACTTTCCTACACACCCAAGGCCCCCAAATTCTCAGGCACCCATTTTAGAAAAAAACAATACTCCTCATAGATCAATGCAAGGAGGCACCCCGGTTCCTGGGCCTCCTGTTTCCTGGGATCCCAGGCGGAGGTCAGCTGCCCTGCCCTGGCTCAGCTCTTCCTTGGAGTCCTGGGGTCAGGTCATTCCTCCAAGATGCAAATGGAATGATCGATAACCAATAATCATCACCATCAGCCAATCCCCTCTATGTGTGCTTTATGTGTATATTTAGCACATGTGCTTCTCCAAACCCCTCTCGAAAAGAGGCCCTATTGTTTCCTTCTGTTGCACAGATGAGGAGCTTGAGGCCCAGGGGGTGGTCACACAAGCAGGCGTGGCTCAGCCACGCTGTGACCGAGGTGGCAGAGCAGACGGGAGGCACGGGCTCTGCCCTCCAGAAGCTCTCTCCCTAATTTCAGGAATGGGGAGCTGGGAGGAAGGCCAGGACACACAACCTGCAGGGACCCTGTCACTGTGTGGGGAAGAGATGCCTTCCCGCCGAGAAGCACTGGGAGGCTGCTCCCCATCACGTGTCGTCAAGGAAATGCACACCAAACACATATGAGAATATCCTAAATCTGGAGCCCTGGTGTCACCACAGGCTGGCGGGGATGGGGCATAGCAGGGACACTCGCTCACAGGAGGTGGGAATCGAACAGGGTGCAGCCACGTCGGAAGACAGTTGGGCCATGTGTTAGAAATTCAACCGACTCTTACCCACACGGCCCAGTGATCACACTACTCGGTATTTCTTCAGAGGAGTTAAAACCAGCTCACAGATGTTTGTAGTGGCTTTATTCATATTTCCCCAAACTGGGAAGCAACCAAGCTGTCCTTCCGTGGGCGATGGGTACAGAAACTGTGCCCATCCAGACAGCGGAATGCTATTCCGCTAAAAAGAAATGAGGTGTCAGCCATGGGAAGACATGGAGGAACCTGAAATGCCATGACTAAGTGACAGAAGCCAATCAGAAAAGGCCACACACGATGTGATTCCAACTCTGTGACACCTGGGAAAAGGTAAAACGAGGGGGACGGTGATAGATCAGTGGTTGCCAGGGGTAGGGGATACTGAACAGACAGAGACAGGGCGTTTTCCAGGTGGGGAAACTGCTCTGTGTGACAGACACACGTCACTATCCACTCATCCAAGCCCACAGAAAGTACAACCCAAGAGTGACCCTGATGTCACCTGTGGGTGACAATGATGTGCCCGTGCAGGTCCATCAGCTGTGAGAAATGTCCCATCTGAAGAGGGCGCTGGTGATGGGGGCGGCCGTGCCTGTGGGGGGCAGGGGATGTGGGAAATCTCTGCTCCTTCCTCTCAGTTTCACTGTGAACCTAAAACTGCTCTAAAAACACACAGTCTGTTAAAGAACCAAAACAAACAAAGACACCCTGGGCTGAGGAAAGGGTCACGCTAGAGTCCCAGGACCGGGGCGCTTTGAAACAAGCATAAAAACATCAAAACGACTCGGCAGCTCAGAGCCATGGGGTCCGCTTCCCGCAGGGGAAGGTGCTGGTACTGAGCCGGAGCCAGCAGGAAGGCTGCCCGGGAGAGGGGGCCTCGTGGGGCATGGGGCTGAGTACTGGGGACCAGGAGACAAAAAGGTTTTGCCTCCCCCACCCACCCTCCAGCCCCTTTTCTCTGAGAACGGTTGACAAGCTGTGTTGGGAGCCCGGCCAGGGCCAGGTCAGATGCTCATTGAGCCCAGGCCCGGCGCCCCAGTCCAGCCCAGGAAAGCACTGCAGGAAACGTTTTGTCTTCAGCCAGAAGCCACAGAGTGGCCTCTCCTGGTCCTGCCTCTGAGGCCCTAGGCCCCGAGGGCAGATGTCCCTGCAGGACCACACTGTGCCTTGGCAGGGCCTCCTTCTGCCCGCTACTGGAACGCTTCCAGCTGCCACACCAGTAGCCAGCCTTCCACCCTGGGACAAACCTTGGCCGGCCATGGGCCAAGCTCCAGATAGCTCTCCTCCAGAAGGAGGCAGCCTAAGTGGGGGCACCACAGCAGGGGACAGAGGAAAACCTGGGGGGAAATCCGGTGGCTCTGGGAGCAATCCAGCTTCCTCCACACCCAGCTCCCAGACGGGCCTCTGACAAGGAGGCACATGGGTCCCCTTTGAGATTGCACCCAGGCTCCGGGTACTGCCAGCCAGGCCTCAGGAACCTCTTGCTGGACATGAACTTCGTTCGACCCCTGATGTCAGTTCTGTGACATGTCACCGTTCCCTGTGTCCCCTGCTCTCACTGCACGCCATATGCTCAGAAAAGCACCCAACCCTGCACATGTCCGTGGATTTCAGCCCACCTTCCCGGTCCCAGCCGGATGCCCAGTTACAGGGCCATGCCTGTGGGCCTGACCCTGCGGTCCTGCTTAGCACACAAGATGGGATGGCTGGACAGACGGACGCGTCCTCAGTCCCCTCCACGGCTGTGAGCGCTCAGTTTTCTAATCCACGGGTCTCACTCCCTGCAGGTGGGGTGTGGCCTCCAGGACTTAATGTCTCTCATGTCCCCAGTTCAATGGCCTCCGTGGCATCTGCGACCTCCACCACAATCCGCAGGGGAAGGCCTTTGAGTGCCCATCCCAGAAACAGAGCCACCGGTGGAGGTCCAGGCATCTGTGGGGGCAGCCTGCTGCACAGGGATGATGGGGAAAAGGCATCGTGTGGGAGGGATGCAGGGGAAGGGGCTGAGTGTGCCGGGCTTCACAGGGAAGGCGGGACTTGGGCACAGGTGGGTCTCAGGCAGATGGCACTGCAGCTTGGGGACCACCCGGCCCTCCCTGCACAGCCCCGCCCCCCGACTGTGTGCTCCGGTCCTGAGCCCACCAGCCCTGTCTCCACGAAGTACTGGTGGGCTCAGCCGTGTGTCCTCACACAGCGCCGCACGCCTGAACTCTGCGAGCAGGGCAGAGCCCATGCGTTCCCAGCCCGCCGAGAGGTAGCCTTGGGAGATGGTGGACACGTTAATCACTCGATGGCGGTGATCGTTTGGCTAAGCGCACACGTGTCAAAGTGTCACGGGGCCCCCCTTCGGTGCACACAGCTTTATTTGGCAGTGACATGTCCGTGACACTGGGAAAAGCCCTTCCCCATGGCTGCTCACGCACACACACGCATCTCAGAAGGAAAATCACAGGAGGTCCTTCCACTCCTGTTGGCTCTCACAGCCAGAGCTTGACCGGGGTGAGCGGAGGAGGGGCTCATGGGGACCGAGTCTGAGTTGGGGACGCTGCAGGGCCTAGAGACAGACGGCAACCCAGGGCCCCTACAAGCCCCACAGACCACCGGTCCCATCGAGGGGAGAGCCCGGAAGGGTGAGGCTGCCAATACCGTGGGCTCTGCCTCCTGGGTCACCCTCCTGTCGGGGGCCCTGGCACTGGCTGCACCCCCACAGTCCCCTGCGCGGAAGTGTGGGCACACAGGGACACCGGTCCGTCCCAGCCCTACTCCCTGCCAGCCACCCTTGTGGCACATCCTGCACCGGGCATATTTCAGGCTCTGGGCGAGGACTGGGACATGAGGGTGACTGGGCGGGTGCCGCCCTGAGGACCCGAGGCAAACCGGGGAACCCGCCCTGCAGTGCAATTCGCCTTGAGACGGGGCGTGAAGCAGTTGTGAAGTCCACAGTAAGCACAGAATTGATCATGGCGAGTATTGTGCGGCCACAACACACACGCCAGGTGCGCACGGCAGGACAGAGCCAGGGTTAAAGACAGGCAGGGACCCGGGTCTGCACGGGCACCACCTCTCTCTGCATTAAGCTCCCGTTCAGCTCCAGGGGTGTGTGTCTCTGAGCCGTCCCTCCAGCTGGGTGCGGGGACAGATGTGCGAGGAAAGGCTGGGCCAGCTAAGGCTGTGGAATGTCCCTAAATCGGGACCGAGAGAGAAGGCACTGTGACGATGGCACACAAACATCTGAAAGGCATAAACAGCAGGAAAAGGGTTCTGTGGCCTGGCACGAGGACACTGAAGGAAGAGTAATGGGATGTCATTAAGGAAAAGGAAATGGGGGCTGCCTCGCTGAGAGCACTTCCTGCCGGTCTGGCCCATGGACAGACCCACAGCACTCTCTCCACTGGGTCCTGAGTGCCACCTCAGGCTGCAGGGGACAATGGCTATGTTGCGTCCCCTGTGGCCCAGTACCACTTAGGAGCCTGGTGGCCGAGACCCAGAACACAGGGTGAGAGGGAAGGGACCAAGGGATGTCCAGGGCAGGTGCACAGGGCAGTGGCCACTTGTGAGCCCAGAGGCCCCTGGGTAGAGCTGACGGAGAGAGGGTGATCCCAGCGACCCCGGCCTGTGGGTGGTCCCTGAGCCTGGCCTTGTGTAGGGATCCTGGGGGCTCAGCTGAGACAGAGAAGCAGGAGGAGGGAAGGCAGTCCCCGCGGCCTCCCCGCTCCACCTGCCTGCCAGTGAGCATGGCTGGGTGGCTTTTTGCCTCTTGAGGAAAAAAGAAAGCCAGGGTCACTTCCTGAAACACAACTAGGTGAACCTCAGCCAAGTCGGCCTGTGATCAGTACCATTTGCCCCTCACCTCAAGGCCAACGTGGAAAACTACCAGGCGGAACAAGATTTCCCCACACCATCAGAACCACGTGTGATGGAATACAGTCATCTGGCGAGAACCCTGCTCCCCCAGCGGGGTCCTCAGCCCCACCTGCACCCACCCGCAGCTGCCCCGAGAGAGAGCCCCGCTCTCGAATGCCGGGTTTAGCAGTCCCTTGCTGGGTTCTGTTTTCCGTTCCATGAGCTGTTCCGCACAACCCAGGAGGCACCTGACGTGACAGCACCCGTGTCCCGGGGCCCAGCTTGCACTTGGTGCATCCCCGGCTGTGAGAGGATCCCGTGGGCCGTCTGTGCCGCCCAACAAGGAGGGCCCCCACAGGTGGACCCCTCCTCCTTGGTCTGGACTGCGTGTTGTGGCCACAGGCCCTGTCCTTCGCCCCAGGGCCTGCAGGGTTTGTGTTTTTCTCCCAGTGCATGTGGCACAAACCACGATGGTTTAGGTTGGGGGGAACCATTCAAAAAAGGAGCAAACACCTGAAGTTTCAGAGACTTTTCTGAAAGTCTCCAGGAAACAGACCTACTCCCACGCCCACCCTCACGATGTTGCCTGGAGCCAACCCCTTACTGAGTAACAAAAAGCATGTGGCCGACATTACAGACGTTCTAGACGTTTCTTCCTATGACTGCCACAACCCCAGGCTCTTCTTGCTCACACACAGCTAATGTGTGCCACAAGCACTGCCCGAGAAAACTGCATGTCCCCCCGTTTCAGTCTTTGTGGGTTTCACTGCCTCGTGTTACACAGGACCACATGAAGACTGAGGAAGACCCTTCTCAAAGCCCTCAGGATGGGGAACCAGACTCCGGCCGAGGCCTGTTCATCCCCGAGCCGCAGTCCCGTCCATGAGCAGCGTCCAGGCTCACAGACCGACAGCCGGGAAAATCCTGGAGAGGCCAGATGGACTTGCATGTGACTAACAGGGCCAGGCCTGCGGGTGGCCGGGCTCTGGGGAAACAGGCTAGGAAATAACGGGCTTCTGACCATCACGAGATGCAGAGGATTCCACAGCCTTAGTTTCTCCCCTTCAGTGCGGTTTTTCCATGTGGAAAGACAGCAGTCACTGGTCCCAGGCATCCGATTGGTCGGTGGCCAGTGGGAACCATCCTCGGGGCAGTGTAAGTATCACGGAGGGAAGCACGGCCGCAGGGTTTGGTCCGCCCAGGAAGGGCATTCTCCGATGACTCTGTGGGCTTCCACCCGGTCCCATGGGAGCCCGGGGATTTAACGACTCCCCATAGTTGTAAATTTCCTTTAGTTCATTTGCTTGTTTACATTTAGGGAGAGGTTTTTCCTTGTGTGTTTTTTTTTTTTTTGCAATGAAAAAACTAAGCCAAAAAGAAAGATAAAATTGTTCTTTCCTTAGCCAAAAGATGATGGTTTCTCATTCACAGAAAAATGTCCATGGACACCCCTAGTATCTCTGAATGAGCGAGGCTGTCTCTGCAATTGCAAACATCTCTAGAGCCTGGCTGGGGCCCTTCCCTCCGCGTCCCCTGGGTCTGACATCTGTTCAGCATGGACTCAGGGGCCCGGCTCTCTGTGAGTCCCCTGGCAGCAGCTCCTGGAAACTGTCCCCTCACTTCGTGTTTGCAGCGAGGAGCCTTCCTCTGGTGTCCAGAGAGGGCAGAACTCCCTGTTTCCAGGGGTCCTGCCCAGTGATCTCAGTCGGTCCATCACCCATAACAACGGGGCCCCAGGAGGCAGTGGCTGACCACTAGCGGGAAGGCTGGCCAGAGCTGCTGGTGGAGACGGAAGGGGGAGGTTGGCTGGGCTCTCTCAGACACACTCTGCTTCCTGCATGGGCCCCGTTCTTGCATCCATCTGCCACCTGGGTCGGGATCGCCTGGCAGATGGTCACCAAAGCACATTTCTGGGTTCCTCTCAGGCCTCCTCTGACTAGGCCTCTGGAGGGTGGGCCTGGGAGATTTAATGCCTGGAGGATCGGGGACCCACTCTTTCCTGCCCACCCCCACCACCGTCCTCTCCGAGCACTCTGGGGCCATGGATGGTGGATACAGGCTGTGTCACCCCCACAGAGAGAGCTGGGGGGGGGGTGGCTCTGTGCTGGCAGCAGTTGGCAGGCAGGAGAGGAACGGGGCGCAGAGGGCGCCGGTCCCCTGGGTCCCGCCACACCCAACCAGAGTCTCCTTTCCATCCAGGCCCAGGATGGAATGAAGACCAGCTGTGCTAACACCTCGCCAAAGCTCCCGTGCTCTGCTCTACCGATCTGTGTGCCAGCCCACTCACCACCTGAGGACTGGCCGGGTGTGCTTACTCCCAGGCACAGGTGAGGCCTTGTGTGGCCTACGTGACTGGCCCCCCTGTGCTGGCCCTGAGGTGGTGCCCACCTGGGCCTGGGACTCTCAACCCTGCCAAAGGGTCGAGGCGCCGGTTAGCTGGCAGCTGCTGGGAGGAGGGGAGGGAAGGGAGGTTGGATCTGGCAGCGATGCTCGAAAGGGACGAGGAAGAGAGCCAAGCACAACGGACCAGATCTGGAGGCCGGTGTGGGAAAGCACGGAGCGCGAGCAGCAACGGGGTCACTGGGCTGGGCGCTCCTGCTGAGAGCCATCCCAAGAACCCCCAAAAGGCAGAAAGCAAACATGACATGGGAGACCCCCAACCAGAGCCCCTAAACTTGGGGACAGCTCATTCCACCAGGCACCCAAAGGCCAAGGGCACCCACACTGCCCAACGCCTTCTCTCCACGCAGGCGCCTTCTGTCCAGGAGGCCGCCTCTGTCCAGAGGTGGCTGCCCCGCCCTTGGCCCAGGACATCTACATCCACAGGAGCCCCTCCCCCACCCAGCGGACGTGCCCCCGATGTGGGTGGGCATAAATCTGTTGGCACCACTGTGGGCTCATCTCCTGGTGGGCAGAACGGCTGCCCTTTTGTGCCTCGGCCGGCGGACGCTGTCTTTCTGGCATGCCACCCAGACTTCTGGCTGGTCAGGCACAGCCGAGCTGGCCCAGCCACTCTGTGACGCCACATCCTCTGCTGTCACCAGCCCTGTCTGTGCTGCAGGACTTGGTCCCAGGAAAACAGGAAGGCCTGGCCAAGACGGCACTGCCACGGGGATGGTCTTCGGCTCAGAGCAGAGAAGCCTGTCCTTGGCCCCCAAATGCCACCTCTCCATCTCCTTCTGCCTCACAGTGAAAGGCACCCCACGTTTGCAGACAAACCCCAAGCTTGCTCAGGCCCTCCAGTGGGCCCTGGTGCCTGGTAGCATGTGCACTCACCTCCTGCCACCAGGAACCCTCTAGGGGCTGCTCTGCCAGGTGCCGCCCACTCAGGGGAAACACCACTGTCCTCCGCTGGCACATCTGACAGGCCTGCCACGGGGCCTCGGTGACAGCACTGCTCGGTCTGGAGGCTGGAAGGCTAAGACAGCCTTCTCCTGGAGTCCCCACACAGTGGAGAGACAGCTCTGGTCTGGTCCTCGTCCTCTTCTTCTAAGGGAGCTACCCACCCTCCATCTCTGCCACTCAGGAAGGCTGGCACCCTGTCACAGTGAGGGGACCCAACCCTCAGGACAGGTGCCCAAGCAAGGCTCCTACCCACTGTGGCCTCTGTCTCCTTTTCTGAAAGTCACTGTCCTGCATGCATCAGGACCTGGCAGTGTGGCCCTTGGGGCATCCCAGGGCCCCGTCCACAGGCGTCTGCGGCTAAGCCTTGGGGGACCGCCCCACAGCTGCATGGAGGCAACATTTTATGCAGATGGAGCACACAGGTGACAAGACTCCCACCCACGAGGAGTGGGGGGCAGTGCGTAGGCCAATGCATTTTCCTGCAGGGCCTGTCCTTCAGGGTGAGGGTGGGGACAGGAGAGGCTGGTGGCTCTCCCAGTGGCTCCAGAAGTCTTGGGGAGCCTCGCACTGTGCAGGGCTGGTAGGTGTGTCCCCTTCTGAAGCACAGTTCCGGCATGAAAGTGGCCACCAGGGGGCGGCAAAGGGACTCAAACACAGCAGCCCAGTTTCCGCTCACTCTCCCCCTATCCACAGGCTGCACGTGAGCCCAAGTCCGTCCATGGGCTTCAAAGGAACACTTGCCGTGAAAGCCTAAGGGCTGCCTCATCCTGTCTCTTCACGAGGCCTCTGCTTCTCTTACACACATGCAGGTGCACCAGAGAACATCGGGGCCCCTGTTACTCTTTAACCGGCCCCCACCCGGGGGTTGAATGGAGGGCCTCAGGAACAGGGTGATGAGGACACAGGGGCACAACTCAGGCTCTGGAGTCTGGCCGGCAGTTCACAGGTGCTTGCTGTCTCTGCTGGGGGAGCTCTAGCGATAAGCCCCCTCCCCAAGCCTAGCCCAGGTCTGTGTGACCTGGAGCCACCCACAGCACCATTGCAGCAGCCTGGGCGGTGATCTCTCGGCCTCTGTCCCCGGGGCGGGGCCAGCAGAGGTACAGCTCCCTGTTCTGAACCCACCAGCCCAGAGCCCACCAGAGACAGGAAGAAGACGTCCCTAGAGCACGCCTGCTCTCTCCCTGGACTCGGAGGAGGGGACTCACTCCGTCACCCCCTGGCTACCCATCAGGCACTGGCTTCTCCAGCAAAAGCATCTCCTTCGAAGCCAACGCCTCAGGGCTGGCAGAGAGCCCCCCTCCCCCGCTGGCTCCTCCGCAGAAGGGAAGGCGCTCACTGCCAAGCAGTCTCTGTGGGCCAGGCTAGGCGCACACCTCGACCTTGACCATCACACTGTGCGGCAAGCCAGTGGTTGCATCTTTCACTGCCATGACTTGTGACAATTGCAGCCATGTTTCTGTGCCTGCCCCGACTCCCTGCCCAGCCTGTGAGTCTACTTCATCCACATAGCCTCTCTGCACCGAAGGCTGGGGCTCCGCCTGCTGAGCCACACCTGCCAAGGCTGCCCCTGTGACGCTGAGGTCTCGGTGCTGCCCTCCATCGCCAATGGCCCTTTCCGTACCTGTCAAGTGAGCCAGGTGTGCCCAACTCCCCTCCAGCTGTTCCAGCTCCCGTGGGTCCCAAAGGGGTCAGTGCACTGAGCTATTTAGAAATTTGTCTTACATGTAGCTATCGGTCTCATCCCAAAGGGCCACCATTATTTCCTGGGTGGCGTGTTCTGTTGATGCCTCAGGGGAGCTGTCTTGCTGTCCGTGCACTCCCTGGAAGGGTTCACGGAGCCCTCATTAACAAAAAAGGCCACTCTTCTGCTCTGGGCATGCCCGACGTCTCGGGAGGCCATTCAAAACACTCTGTCTCTCAGCACAATTCATCCTCAGTAGTTTCCTTCGGGAAGCGTGGAAGGACCAGAGAGAGAAATGTGACGACACGTTCTCTCTCCATCAGGAGCAGATGCAGCAGCAAACGCTTTCAGAATTCCTGCTTCGAATCGCAGCCCCACGCACCATGAATGGACCGCGCTTGTTTAGATCTACCAGAAACTTCCACGAGGGTCTTCCGAGTGCAGCATTTGCAGACTGTAAGACTGTACTGATCCCGTGCCTGATCGGAGGGGCACTCGAGGGGAGG